>JADRCD010237940.1:0-24194 GCA_019843815.1 Montemys delectorum
TTTTTTTTCTCCAGACTCCCTTATCTAACCTTGCACCTCCCACAAGCTGTCTCCGCTCATCACTCTCCAATATACATTTACCCCTTGGCCTGTAGATAATGAAATCTTGATTGAATATGTACATCTGCTCAAAGTTTATTCAGTTACATGTACATCTTTCAAGCGTGATCTATGGCAGCTTTATCTCCCACACCTTAGATGACAGATTGCAAATTTACTTAATGTACTTTGCTCTGACCAAATGTTGATATTATTTAATAAGTATATTTCACTGTGACTATTCAACTGTCATTTTAAGCAGGATGTATGTATGTGTAGATAAAATAAAATGCAAAAACAAGCAAACAAACAAAAAGAAAGCCAGACCCACAGACCTCTACAATGGCAATCAATCCCTAAATTAGTTCTTTTCATATCTGGTCCCAATATCATATGAATTGAGCCAAAATAAGGTGAAATTGAAGAGTTGTATCCATTTGTATTCATACAACCAAAGGTCAGATTCCTCCTAGAGTAAAGCTTTGTTTGTTTGTTTGTTTGTTTGTTTTTAATGAGCTACTTATAAACCCTGCAAACCCTGAGCTGAGAGTCAGATGAGGCTCATGGTTAAGAAGCACAGACTTGCAATTGAATTTTGCATGACAACTCTGTCAAGATTCTTATACATTTCCATAATAAATATTTTATAGTGCATATATAGTGCAATCATTTGATCTATACCTCATGTTCATTATATTTAAACCTGGATGAGTTCCACTTTTTCTTGTTTGGCTACACCAGCTTGGCTACATAGTCTTGGATTTCCAGTCATACCTGAGGAAGTATAAACTTTATGTATGGGGGGAAAAAAAGACATTTCATAGAAAATCTTCCTGGCTTCAGTATCCAGCCCATCCTTATTCTCTCCTAAATCTAAAGCCAAATGTTTAGTTTCCTAATATTTTTCCTGCCTACTGGATGTTTCTTTCCTTCTTCCATGTAGCTTCTCTCAGCCTGGCTCCTGTGTATTCCTCCTAGTAAGGGTTGTTTATTTACATTGGCAGTCCTTTCTGGCCTCCCTGGAGACTCTTGTTTCCAGGGGCATGTGGGGCTACTAAGCTTTATTGTTGACAAGTGGTAGATGGGATCCAAGCTTTTGTGGTTAAATTGTTTATTGATAATTACCTGTTAATTACCCTACTGCTTGAGTCCTGTAATTTACTATAACCATTACGTTCCTTCTTGAAAACCCTGTGCGCACACAGGCATGCGTGGGGGCACACACACACACACACACACACACACACACACTATACTTCTGTACCACCTTTAAAAATGGTTCAATTCTTAATTAAAACCATTTAGAGTTAGAACATTTCCTCATCATCTAATATCTGGGTTGATGAAAAAGCAAACCAGCATTGTAATTATACCTGTGCCTCATAATTGATTTGTAGCTGCTGAGTATAACTTTGGATGGCACTCTCCTAATTAGGTGTCATACAGTATTCTTGGCTCATTACTGTTGATTTTACTGTAGAGTGTTTTAGTTCATCATGTTGGGCAGCAATTCTGTTCTAAATCAAAGGCACAATTTGAGACAAAAATAAATGAAATTCCATATTATTTGTTAAAATAGGAAGCTTTTTAATGGTAAGATGCCAGTAGCCAAATTCCATTCTAACATGGCCACAGAGGATTGTATATTTAAAAGACAGTTGTCATGTCTAAAGTCTAAGCAGAAATCACTAAGATTACCTTAATGCCCAGGGTATATATAATTGGCTGCCTCAGTTTCCAAACATCTCAAGAAATTCTGCCTAATCTTTGTTCCAGAAAGCTTTCAATACTAAGAACATCTGGTAAAACATCTTGCTGTTAATAAAATGTATGGTTAATAATTAAGTCCAACTTTATAGGAATCAGAATTAACTCTGCCAAGCAGGGAGATGGATTTATTGGGTGTCTATAGTAGAAATGTATTGCACAATGAACTGCAAAGAGCGATCAAATACAGCTCTAAAATCACAAATCAAGAACTCTGTGGCTACACAACCATCCTGATGCCGTTTTCCACTAGCCACCTCTGCTTTTCCACCTGTAACCATTTCTCCAGGCTGTTTTTTTTTTTTTTTTAACATAAGCTAAAGGAAAGCAAGGGGGGGGGGGGGGGGGGGGGTCCTGAAGTGTGTTGGTACCACTGATTAAAGTCAAACTTCAGAACAGTTGCTTACACTCACTGACCATGCAACTTTGATCTCACTCAGAAGCATCACCGTGGTTATGGAGATGTTTGGGTGCGTGAAGCTGATCAATCAGACACACATCTTCCCTGGGACTCCCCATGTTAAATGCAGGCCCTCTAAAGCCTCCATGGAAAGAACAGAGCATTTGAAGTTCAAATGACTGGAATGAAATGTAAGTTTGACACTTAAAAGATAAATAAACTTAACAAGATAAAAGTTCTCTCTGAACTTCTACTATTAAAAAGAAAACTGGGATAAGAGATATCATAATATCTATCCATCCATGTATTGAAAGTCTTGTCATCATGTCAACAATATAATAAAATAATAACAAGCATGAGATTATGTTTATAGCTGGAAAGCACTATGTGATTACAATAATCACTATTAATCCAAAAATAATAAGCACCCATTTAAATAAAGATTAGAAGAGCTTTGCTAGATCTAGCGACTAAATAGAAAGTCAAAGCTATTTAAATATCTAAATAGGAGTGTCAATGCCCACACATTATAGCATTTCAACAAATATTTTTCCTAAGGGAAGATTAAAGTCAGGAAAGGAAATGGAACAGGCTCAGCTGCTGTCACTGCACTCTTAGTATTTTGCTTGGGAGAATGAACCTTGTCAAATGGAAAGGCTGGAATGAATACGTTTCTCAGCTGCTTAGCAGACACCTCTTCCAACATAAGCTAAACATTTCAACCGACCTCATTTCCATGTGAATATTTGCACTCCCAGATAGATGATCAGAATATTAAGGGAAATGGGTTGATCTTGGCCTTGGAATTATATGGCTTAGGTGTAAATTTATTCTTAATCTTCCACGATTACGTTTTAACATTCCTAGCTGAAATTTGGTTGAGATATCAAATTGTTCAAAGGGAGGTTTATACCACAGCCCGATAGCCACTACTGGGAGAAGATGGAAACCCCAAGCCACAGCCAAGCCCATCCATAGGGCTTTTCCCCATGAAGGAGACCACGGCAGACTTAACATTGTTACAGACAAATTGCTACCATTACCAAGCCAGGTAATTGTGTTTTTATGTTTTTAAAATAGTTTGGGTAACTTCAGAAAACCTATAGCTGGAAAGGAACTGTATTTGAACCTACATTTACAGAATTGTGTTCTATGCCATTTGGTCACTGGTTTTCAGGTTGACACAACAAACAGCAGCCACTCACAGACCTGATTGAATCACAATTCAGCCATGCTTTTCAGTAGTCACACAGTCCCCTCCACTTCCTTCAGTAGATTATCAGCATTGTTTTTTTATATAGTTGGAGATGGAGTTATTTATATGTTTCTGCTTTCTCTGTAAGAAAACTCACAAGATGGTTTTGTCTTATTCTATAGTTGACCCAATTCAATGTAAACAATGATGTAAGAGTATTCAGATTCATCATGTGACTACCTTAAAGACCAACATTTAAAATGAATACATATCATGCTATTTTAAGTATGCAACATATCCCAGAGTTTTCACAGAAGAAATCTATGATGGATAGAGACATTTTAGTACACTATTTCTTCTTTCCTAGGATTATCTTTTACCAAGCAGAAATTTTAAAAAGTTACAAGTCCAATGTTGGTCTCATTTTTAAACTTCCCTTTAAACCTATAACCTCAATGAAGAATATACTAAGCTATTAAATGGAGGATCAAAGTCAGGTGGGCGATGACCTTACCCTGTGCTCTACAAAGTGTACAATTTGGAATGAGGACAATGAGGAATCTGCAGAACCAAGACACAACCTACTGATCTTACAGCAGTTGTTTTAGTTTTTCTCTGCAATTCTGGGTTCTGTGGCTTAAATCATTCTCTCTTTATTTAGGCCTCATTGTGGAGCTTTAAAATAGTATCCCGTTGACAAGAATCTGGGGTCCTTCAGACCTAATATCACGTCTAGCTGCCGGGCTGAGACCTTACATGCCAAGTCTCAGCCTACGATGAATTTTATAAGTGAGTTATAAACCCCTCAAAAACAGAGTTTATAATGGAAACGCTGACAGACTGTTAACTATCAAGTTTCTAGTGGGTTCCTGTATAATATACTGTATTTCTTCCCCTTGAAGATATTAATTTACTTTTTGAAACGTTCATTGCTAAGATTAAGCGTAGGTTTTGAAATGTGTTCATAGGCAATTTATGCATGAGTAGAAATGTACTCTTCTACAGATGTATAGAATACTAATTTGAAAATGATTTATAGGCCACACTGTGTTGCACATTCCATTCCCTTCTGGAAAGTTCAGACAAGGTTTTTCTCTGACACAACACCAGGATCCTCTATAGATTGTAAATATAACACATTAGCTGTAGTTGTTTATGTTCTTGAGACAGCAACTATAGATTGTTCCAGAATAAACAAAGGTAAACTTCTTGGATCAACAAGATAAGAGTATCTTAAAATTAAAATGATTTAGGAAGGAAGACCTTAACAGAAGCACACTTTGAAATCGTTTCTCACCACTTAAGAGAAAGAGTTGTTCATCCCCACAGAGAAATTTCTAGAACCCTCTGGAGATGCTCACACTTACAATGTTCACAGTAATTCCCTATGGTATTCTTCTGTAGCTTAAATTGTCTCTAGATCACTCATAACAGTGAATGAAATGGAAATACAGAAATATCTATACTGTTGTATTAATTGGGAAATAAATATAAGAAATCATCTATGTATAGTATAGTATATTTTAACATCCATTTGGTTGAATGTATGGATATAGAACCCAGGAAATGAAAGACTGTCTATATGTTGATCCTGTGAGCTGGGTAATTATTTGTTGCCACAATAAGAATGAGGAACACATGTTTGATATTAGATATTAATAGCAGCATTTGGAAATCCACCATGAAGGAGAACTTATTTTTTTAAAATAGAAATTAAAAAATATTAACTGTATGTTAGAATTCTAAGGCCCTGAGTTCAATTATCAACATCATATATGCATAAAAATTAGATGAGATAGGTTGATGCATGACAGATAAAGATGGAAGTTGGACAGATGGGTAGATAGAGGGACAGACAGACAGAAATTAGATGATTGATTATAGATAAAGATAAATAAAAGACAGAGAGATAATTGGTAGATAGATAGATAGATAGATAGATAGATAGATAGATGATAGATGATAGATAGATAGATAGATAGATAGATAGACAGACAGACAGACACAGGGAGATAATGAGATAGGCAGAATTATTTGCCTACCTAATTGCTACTACACAGGATGCTATAACATCACAGCAATAGAAAAGTTACCAGTACAACTATCCTTACAGCTTATCATCCTAGAAATATTCTCTGTACGGGGATAATTCCTCTCAGAGGGAAAATGATGTTATGGGAAAACCAACTTAAGACTCTTTCTAGAAAATCAGAAGGACCACTTCAGTTACATGCGCCCCCCCCCCTTCCTGCAGTCTCCTTTCTCAACTCCCCTGATTGTTTGAAAGCACAAGAAGACCTTCTGCTGGACTCAGGGTACAGTGATATTTTTAATGCTTAGAAAAACTTTGTCACTAAGTCAAAGGTTCTCATGCTTTGGCTTCACTCAAAAAACACCTGTGGAGCATTAAAAGCTCATGAAACTCAGGCCCTGTCTTAGATTTGTCAAGTCAGAATTTCTGAAGTTACAGGACTAAAGATAGCTACATGTTGCTTTATCATATCAGAATGTCAATACTACATATATTATGCATAATAAAATTATGTTTAATAGCAAATTTTCAAAGCAATTTATAGCTATTTCTATATAAAGATCATGATGATATCGAGGAAAAACTGAAAAGGTCTTGAAACATGGGGACATCTCTTTGAAACAAAGGAGTGGAGAGATGATCCATAGCTTATCATTACTGAGGAAGAAAGGCCTTCCTAAAATAGCTTAGAAGTAAACAGCGAGAGCACAAGTGACTGGCCAGGCAGCTGGGAAGGTGCAGCATCTCTGAAGGATGTCACAAGATGGATAGGAGCTGTAAGTTAAGAATAGTCAGCCGTGCTTCCTGGCGAGGAGGTCCGTATCCTCAGGAGGAGGAAACTATCTCAGAATATCCCATCTGGATACACAGACGGCGGAAGTCACAGTCACCGTAAGAGCTGACATTAGCCAGGAGATCAGCTATAATTAATACCCAGTGAAGTCACAAAAGCAGCAGCTGATGATGGAGGAACTGTTACTAAATAGACGTAAACTTTACGAAAAACAAGACAAAAGCATGACATTTGATCTTTCAGATTTGTACCTGTTCAGATGGAGGACCTACTCTTCTTACAAAAAACACTCTTCCCCAAACTACCCAAGCTCAAAAGTAAGTTCTTACGTATGTAAGTGTATGTTAGATAAATAGTCAAGCAGACAGATGATCATTAGGTGAGTGGTCTTTCTTCTCTGCCTCAGACTTCAAAGACGATCAGTGCTCACAACTCCCAAGCTCTTATCTTTATCCCTGGCTTTACTCCCAGGTTTCAAACCTTTCTGTCCATCTGTCTGTGTGATCTCCCTATGGACTGTTTGATGGCTACCTTCCATTTCATATCTTCAATATGGGGTCTTTGAAGTCTCCTCCTTCTTGCCCATGCTTTACCAACATGGTCCTTTCTCACCTCTGACAGCCAAAGGCGTCCATCCATCATCTCTTTTCCCAAGCCAAGCACCTGGGAACAACCCTCAACTGGACCTTTTCACTCTGTGTCCACTCCATCAGAAAGTGTTTCAAGGGCTGACTTCAGCTAATTGTAATTTCATTGATTAAAATGATCACACACTGGCCACCAGTATGCATTGGCGACACCCACCTTGGGAACACCATAGCAATAGTCTGAACTCCACAGACCTTGCTGTTATTACTCTTGGCCCTTTATTAATTCTCCCCAAGTATGGCAGGCTATATGCTACAGTACATTTATGTGTACTATCCCTTTCCCTTAGAATATTCTGCTTTCTGAGCTTGACTTCACCAGTGCCTTCTGTTCCTTGGAACTCAATGAATTATATTTTGTCCAGAGAACCTTTTTGTGCCTGCTAAATCTTGTCAACTTGACACAAGCTAGAGCCATTTGGGAAGAAAGAACCTCAATGGAGAAAATGTCTCCATGAGCCTGGCCCATGTCTACCAGGCATATTCTCTGTATCAGCTCCTGTCCTGCTTGAGCCCCTGCCCTGACTCCCTTCTGCGATTGAGATGGTGACCAGGAAGTTTAATGAAATAAACCCTTTTCTCCTTGTGTTGCTTTTGGGCCATGGTGGTTTATAATAGAACTTTCTAAGACTCTCCTCTTAAATCTTCCTCTAAGGCAGCCCAGTCCCTCAGCTTTCATCAGAGGTATAAGTGACCCTGCTTTGTCGCAGCCTCTGTGTCTCCCACTGTCTGGGATACACTTACTCACTAACAGAATATCTGTTTCACACCAGGAAAAGACTTCAAGAGAGTAAATTTGGTGCCTGCCCGCTCTGTGCCTGCAGGTTTTAGGCACCATAAATGCCGATGAAGATCTATTAAACGTGAGTTAAACTGCAAGCATAAATGTCCTGAAAGCTTAAAAATGCAAAATGGAAGCTGAGGAAGAACAGTCAGGTATTTAATAAATTAGTGATGTTTGACTTTTAAATTTTTCCCCAGGTTTTCCTTTTAAAGAAATATTAGCATATGTGAAAAGATATTTTTTGTCCATTTTAATTTATTCTCATCTCTCATCCTGGTGGAAGAGCTGTATGGAGGTCCAATTTTAAATAAAGGTGTACCAGTAATGCTGAGCAGATGCATTTGTACCACATCTAAGTCTCCGTGAGAGAAACACCACAGGCTTTGGGACCGTTATGTTCATCTTTTTCAATAAACTTAACTGTTTCTTTTTTTTTTGTTTTTTGTTTTTTTTTTTATAGCAGGAAAAAAAATAGGCACAATTTTGCTCTCACACTCTTTAAAGACTGGCCTAACATGGACCCATTTTATCAGCAATACAAACTTATTTGTCCAGAGAAAATGAAGTTTTTATTTCAAAGAGGGTCCTAAAAGTGGACCAGAAGTTTCCATTTATTTCACCAGCTGACACTTGGCTTAAGCAGCAAACACTTCCTGTTTCCATGGCGGAGAAGCTACATATTATTTGAAATAATCTATCTAGCCTGTGACTGGAGGAAGAAAGGTAGCTTACTCTTATTTATCTTTTTTAGAGGCTACATGGGTTTTAACGTCCTTGAAAACAACCAAGTAGAACAAAGCCTTAACTACAACACTCCTCTGCATGCAGCCAGTCTCCAAAGGAAGTCCCCATGTCTGACACTAGCTTGCGGTTGCTCAAACATTGTGGTTGGAAGGATAATGTAGATATGTGGGATTCTTTTACAGCTTTGTAAAAGCAAATGTTAAAAAAAAAAAAAAAAGTTACCATGCAGGAGTGTCCATGGGATTGGTGGAGCTCCACTTGGCATCCCAGCTACCAACACCTGAAGAGCCACAGGGCGCAGGCCCACAGCGGATTTTTCAAAATTAACGTAATTGCACTAAATTAAAGATTTGTCTTTAAGGCAAGTAATGAAAAAAGAACATTTTGGTTTACAAACAAAAGAAATGGAACCAAGGCATACTACAATTATTCCTTAATAATTTTTTAAATGCTACAAAACTGCATCTTGATTGGGAAATGGACTCTTTAATTTTAACTCAGTTATAGCTTTTGGAAGCCTTGCTTGAATTTCAGTGAATGCTTGCTTTCAGTTATTCTACTTTTTCTGCTTCAGTAGTGGTGCACTTCCAGTCTACAGACCAGGTAAGCAGTTCAAGAGGAGTTCCAGTAATAGCATACTAGGAGAAGGTAAACATAATTGTTTTTAATCCACATTTTTTAATAAATTTGTTCCTGGATTTGGAGATATCAGTACAATTATTTTATTTTGCAGACAAACTTTCACATAAAAGAAAACATTTTATCCAAACATACATTAATATGCTAATTAAAATGGAGTGTGTGTGTGTGTGTGTGTGTGTGTGTGTGTGTCCATCTCTGTGTGTGCACAGAATTCCCTTTGTGACAATCAGAGTAATGTGACAATGTAAGTAGCACCCAGGCTTTCCCCTAAGAACTTTAAATAAAAAATCACCAGGGCAGTTTTTATACAATTGCTATCAGTTACTGAAAATAGACACACTTATTCAGTTTATTATTCCATGCCAACTATTTTACACAGTATTTCACACATCCTTTCTTCCCTAAAACAAACAAAAGCATTATGGAAGAAGCCTTACAAGGCATTTCTGGGAGACCCACTTCCCTCCCCCTTTTTTTCTCTCTCCCCTCCTTTCTCATTTTTTCTTTTCTGGAGAAAAATAAAAAAGAAAGACTTTCTTCTAAACAAGTGATTTTACATGGTGTGTAAAAACGACCTTGAACAAAGGAAAAAAATGGAACACAATGATTAATTACTTCCGGTGAATTTAAACACAGATCTGTGGAAATCCTCCATTTCTTTAAAAAACATTCTGCTAATAAATTGCTGAGTTTGTCTACCCTGTGCTCTTACTCACTGCAACAACTGATGCCTGGTACCTCTTCAAGATGGTCACACACACACACACACACACACACACACACACACACACACACTTGTGAAAACAGAAGCCAGGCCAGATTCCCCATAAGAGCTGTTTGGTGAAGTGAGGCTCATTGACGTTTTCACTCTGACTATGAAAGTTCTTCCACAATCCAGCCTGAACACTGCATGTGGCTCCTTTCCCAACCTTAACAAAATCCACCCCACCCCTCCCAGGGCCCACTGTAGCCACAACAGAACAATGGTTTTCTTTGCTCAGTAAAGTAAGGACAGGGTGACGAATGCCCCTCTGTAGCCCACAGGAGGCCTAGTGCTGTTAATTTACAATCCCAGTTCAAGGGAGCCACTTTGAAGGCAAGCTAGAGTCATGCGCAGGGATCTCTCTAGAAATTGTGCACTGGATCCAAGGCCGGCATTCTGCCTCCGCTGGCACCCAGCAGTTTTCACTCTTCCAGGCAATTTGGCCCTTGATTTCAAGCAAATGCATCCTGAAGGCCTAATGCCAGAAATGGTTTGATATGATTTATGCTCCGCATTTTCTCACAACACAGAAAATTTTAGAGCAAAAAGACATATTTTTTCATTATTTAGCATTTGCTGTGAGCTGTATGGGAGCCAAAGTTATTTTAGTGTCAACCTTAATTTCCCTGGACCCCTAAACAGAGTCAGCTCAGAAGTGTTTCCACCCTGTGTTTGTTACACATGAGAGGCTTGCTGGCTGCTGCGTTAACAGACTGCTACATTCCAAGTCCTCCTTGACTAAAAGGTAGGCTGGAGAGAATCCCTGCATCGTTGGTATCCTTTGAAGGCACGAGGACCACCACCTACTTTTCTTTTTATCTAAAGGTTTTCTGCCTTAATCAATTTCCCTGCAACCACCTTTGACTTCTATGGGGCTTGGTGGACAGACATCTATTGTGCTGTTTCCTGTAGTATTTAGGTATAGGAGTATCAACCCCATAGCCTCAGGGGACTTGTGATGCCTGGATACTGTATTGCTAGGTTTTGGGACCCTTTGGCTTGCCTCCAGCTTCCTACATGTATCTCTCTACTATCTCTAAAGTAAAGATTGGATAACAACAATGTTCATTCAGCCTCTTTTCAAAATGGACATTATAGACTACGAAGGTCAACTGTCACTAAGTTTACTTGCTGCATTCAGACAACAGTGTTTTATGTCTCATGAATAAGGATTTTCAGTACCAGAAAAAGCATTATTAAAAGTTCCTGGTACATGGATACATGAGAAAAAGATTTTTATAAAACTATAATTTCAATTTTGTAGGAGAAATATGCAGAGATTGGAAGTAAAAAAAAAAAAATGGTTGTGTGTCTATACAAACAGACAGTTTTATCTCCCAAAAGCATCCACTGAGTAATCTTCATGTTCACTACTGACAGGTACTTGAAACAAAATAAGTCTATAATCTCATAATTAAGTGATAATAACCTCCCAGAGGACAGTTTAACCTCTACTAATAGTCTCAAAAGCACAGTTTTTTTTCACTATGTAGAAAAACTGACCAATCTTCCCATTTTTGACAAGTCAATGTTGACTTCTCTTACAAGACAGAGAAGGGTAGATGATCTTTGGGAAAGACATCCATAACCCGACACATATAGGATGAACTTATAACAAGATGATGTGAGTCTGTGAGTGTGCACATGTGCACAAGGACATGTATGTGATGTGTAGAGGCCAGAGGTTACTGCATGTGTCTTCTGTAATTGCTCTCATCTAGGTTTTGTTGTTGTTGTTGTTGTTAATGTTGTTGTTGTTGTTGTCTTTGTTGTTGTGGTATGGGTTTTGTTTTGTTTTGTTTTTTTGTTTTTGTGTGACGAACAATTTCTGGCTGAATCTTGACCAAGAGTGCTTTGGCTACATTGAGCCATTAATGTATAGACTTATTTTGTTTCAAGTACCTGTCAGTAGTGGTCTTCTGGCCAGACCTCCCCAGGGCTGAGATTAAAGGTACACACCAGAGTAGTTAGCATTTTACAAGGGGGTTGAAGATTGGAACTCAGTTCTTCATGGTTGTACAGCTATTGCATTACTGACTGAGCCATATCTCAGGCCCTAGCGGACAAATTTTGACTGCAGAGCAACACACAGGCTATTTGACTTTTACAGAGACTTCTCTATCACCTGCTTGAGTTCACTACAACTAGGTTTGCTACTATTTCCTAGGGTCTTTGTTTAGTTTTTAGTATGTTATTACTTTGAATAAAAGAAGACATGCAAGGAGGTGAAAAACTCTGGCACACCACTGCATTTTGTGCAAGGGATAAGCTAGAATGTTATATTTAATGGTAACTGCTGGAGTCAGAGGATGAAGGAATTAGTAAAATTTTACTCAATTTTGGAAATTGAGCAAAATTAATATAGCCATGCATAAAGTTCTTTACTATACTGGTGTTAGATTTGAAAGTTATAAAATTATCAGCAATCAGGTTATCTTTCTCACTCATCCACAAACATAACAGGCATTTCTAACAGGCTAGGTACTGACAACTATTCCCTTGCACATTCTGAATTCTTGCTCTCTCTAATTAAACATTATTCATCCAATAAATTTAGAGTGCAATTAATGCTCATGATCATAATAATTCTAAACCTATAAATCACAAAACACTAAGATTTTAGTAATATTAACACATAGGTTGAGGCCCTAGGAGAGAAGTTATATTTTTCTTTTGGAGAGAAGATAAATATTACTGTTTAAAAAAACGAATTGTGTTTTAAATATCCACCATGTATTTTGAAGTTACAGAAAAAGAATCCATTGAATCTCAACTATGTGGCATTCTGGGAAGAAAAAAAAAGGTAACTGTATGAAGATGAGATCTTCAATGGAGTTCCAAGATAGGAGACCCAGAGGGAGAGCTCCCAAGCATCAGTGTGTACACTCAAGGCCCTGGGGAGTTACTGAAGCAATGCAAAGTTCCCACAGGCCTGGGATCCTAGCTGTGCTACAAGGTGATAAGAAAAAGAACAGGAAGTGATGCCAGGCATCACAAAGGACACTTCTGCTTTACTGCAGTGTTTTCAAGTCCAGGGAGGTGGGCGGGGGTGGGGGTGTGTAGAGTGTGTGTCAGATGCAGCCTATGGACTCATGCATGCCTCAAAACCCAGGAGGGAAATGATAAAAGTGCACTACTTACGTATGAAATTTCCCCCAAAACAAGATGAAACAAAAAATTAAAATAAACAAAGCCAAGCAATAGTATGTCAAAGGAGGAAAATGTCTTTTCTTGTGCTTAAACAACGAGGCTTGTAAAACCACAGCCTTTATTTCTTCATCGTTCTATCTCAGGTATCCGCAAAGCCTGCTACTTCCTGTCTGTCTAACTGCATTTTGGGAATTCAGAGTTTTTCTATTTAATTGATCATACAATATTACTTTGATAGAGGATGCTGAACTGTATTTAAGTTGGCAATGGCTGTGGCTTTGGGTAGGTAGGCCTGCTAGCTCAGCAAAGAAATGTTCCATGCCTCCTTCCAAACACTCCTCTCACCTCAGCACATGGAGCTGCACATATGTGCTCTCCACTCTGGGACCCTCAGGCTCTGAGGGCATGAGGTCTGCCAGAAGGGAAAGCCAGGGTGGCTGCAGCATGCTGCATACCAGTATGAATTGGTACCGTCTCCTCATCAGGCTGTAAAAGCAGACACTGAAGTGTCACTGCATCAGAAGCTGGAAACTTCACCCCCCCCACACACACACACACACATCCACATGAGAGAGGAGACAGAGACACAGAGACAGACACAGAGAGACAGAGACACAGAGAGACAGAGACACAGAGAGACAGAAAGAAAGATTTGCTGTTCTTTCCCTCTGCCTCCAGTGGCCTCTCAACTTAGCTCAGATCTTTTATTCAAACCTTAGGGAAATCACTTATAGCTAATTTCCTTCTTGATGAAAGATGGGAGGTTTCATTGTAGTTTAAAAATAAAAATTGCTTGCTTCTTTTCCTAAAAGTATCATCTTTCAGCAAGATTCTTCTGCCTAGACTTTCTTCTGTCCATGTCTCCTTCCTTCCTGCTGGCACCTAGCATCTCTTTATTCACTCCTGCTCTTCTTCCTAACACTTCTTTCTATGTATTTTCTATTTCTACATATTGGTTTAACTCTTTTCTTTCTCTGCCTTCATCATTGGAAAATGGAAGTCCAAGGAGACAGGCATTTTCCACTTTTGTCATCTGAAAATAGTGACTGGCCTACCCTGGAGCTCAAAAACACGTTTGCTGAATGAATGATTCAGTCAATGAGGACTGAAAGAGAACACGTGCAGAGCTACAAGACAGAAAAGCCTTATAAAAGTATGAACTCCACAGTTGGGTTATTTGGATTCAAAATACATTCTACCATTTATTGGTTGCCTGACCTTAAGAGAAATCGATTTGTTTATACATGTTCCCATATTTAATCTGTACAATAGAGAGTCCCATATATTACATCCCATAGTATAGAGAGAATAATTAAAACCATCCCTTATAGACGTCAACATTGTTTCTGAAACAGTAACAAAGTAACTACTCTCATTGCTATTGCTGTCATCAGAATTTCCAGAAGCATCATCCTGATAATTCTGTACCATAAGTTAGTAGTCATGAATAGAAATTTCTAATAAATAAAATAAACATTTTAGAATAAACTCACAAATTATTCCAGTCTCCCTTTATATACTTCTGTTTAGCTCTACAATCAATGGCCTCATTATCCATGGAGAATTGCTTGCTCCCACCCCGTTGCTTGCTCTCAGAGTTTCTGGAGTTCACATTGGTCCCTTTACTCCCTTTGACTGGCTTGAGCTCCTGGCTTTCTGATCTACCTACCCAGTGTCAAAACTATAAACTGATGTTTCAGGGAGTGGTGGCAGCAGCCACCAGATGTCCTTCCTGTTTGCTTTAGAGTGAATGGGTCTAAGAGATCAGAATTTATCTATCCTCTATGTGTCCCAAGAGAAATGGCCCCCAGAAAAAGTACAAAAGGGAAAATGCAGCTCTGTTTCTGGCTTTTCATTATTCATTATGCATCCCACTCTTTCACATTTCTATTGGTTGCCTCTATGTACTTGAACTCTGTACAAAGGACTTTAAATGGATACAAAGATGATTCAGACTTCAGTTCTGTCACCTGGTAGCTTTGGCTCCCAAATACAGCTTTGTCTCACCTGATGAGAAACAGGTGAGAGTCTTAAGCAAAATTGATTTCCTCACTAGTTTCTGGTGAATTTGGTCTTCCTTGCACAGTTACTCCCAAGTTCTGCTGTCCAAAATGGCAACTGCTGACATGTGTCCCTATTTAAATTTGAATGAGTTAAAACTTCATTTCCTGGGGCCATTGGCCAAAAGTAGTTACAGCTATGGTACTGGACTCCACAGACAGTTCCATGACGGAGTGCTTTCCCTGGAACGTAAGATACTGATAAATGTGCAAGTAATGAAGACTTTTCTTGGGGTCCAATGTTGATTAGATCTTAGCCAGATTATTAAGGCAAATAGTCAAAATGGCAAGCAATAATTATTGGCTGAGATTCTAAATTGGTGTAAGGTAGATATGGTTTTGAAATTAATTCCAAACACTGGCTGCCCTTGGTGCCTTGTTATAACGTCTTATCCCTGCCATTAGACAACAGTGAACTCCACATATGGTGCCCTGACTGGTCACATGATTTTTTAATATCCACACGATGGCACTAAAATGGCCTATTAGATTTACAGTGTCATTAACCTTCCAAAATAAAATGAGAGTCTGCTCTGGCAGGGGGAAGAAAGTGTGAGTGCTGTTGGGTTTTGGGTAACCAGTCTGTGAGGAAACGCTGACAGGGGTCAGCGTGACATCATCTTTCATTCGGCCCCAAAGCTGTCAGGCCCTCCCCAGATGTCTGAAACTCAGATATAAATTTTCATTATCCGGCAGCAAAGGGCCAGAGGTACACCAAATGAATTTTTTACCAATCAAATTATAGCTCGTTGCCAGATTAAGTGTAAACACTAATTTTGTGAAGTTTTCTTCTGGTCATTTATCTCCAACTTCACAAAGTAACCTCGCTGAAACTGAAAAGATTTAGAAATCAAATTATTGTTTTTATAATCTTGTTGCGGACACCATAAAATTGAATGAAAAGAAATTCCATTAATAATGAACAGTACCGTCTTCTGCAGAACAATTAGATTTTTTTTTTTTTTTTTTAAGAAAAATGCAAAGCCAGGACAAATGGGAAGGAACTAGTAGCCTAGCTTCACCATTCTGGACTTTGATCTCTCTAGGCATTGGTGAGCTGATATAGCCATCACTGATTCTGTGGTCTAAGAATGGCTGTAAAATCCATGTTCCCATATTGGCAAGTTTAATGTCCTCAATCTTCTGTTTTATTTGATTTGTTGAAGACAAATAACTCCCAGTTAAAACATTTAGCAAGATTGTACAAGATCACATGTATTTATTCCTGGGAACTAGAACTCAATCTCCCTTAGAAGTAATGGGGCGAACGGCACATTTTTGTCTCAGTTACGCTCCAATGTCACAGTGCAGTACAGTTATACTATAACAGAATAGATAGTCTATTGTCAATAGTGTTCACATTCTTCATATACATAGAAAAAGCTATGCATGTTTTCTCTGGGTGTGAGGAGAGTCATCTCCCCTCATTTAGACTCCGGAGACCCTTTATGGTCCCTCAAGCTCTGATCTATTCTGGGGACTGCCAAGGCTTAGGCCTGTCCCCAGCAAGCATCGCATAGAGAGAGTAGTAGGGGATGACAGTGAGAAGCATTTGTGGCATGGACAGGACAATGCTAGAAACCCTACCATGCTTAAGACCAAGAAATGCTTCTCAGTAGGAGCTTTGGTTTCATAGTTTCCTTCTGAACTCCTGCAAGCAACATTTGAATATGATGCCCTAGAATCTTTTCTCTTCCCAATCATTTAATTTTTAAAAAATACATCTTGTAGAAAGAAAAAAAACAAACAGGCAAACAGTACTAAGGAGTCAGAAACTTAACCCCCCAAAAATGTAGAAACTACCTCAGAAGGAAACTATAACCCACTGATGATTGACTGGGGACCTTTCATCCAGAGCTCAGGGGACCCTAAGAGGGTAGGAGGAAGTTGTCTTATAAGGTGCAAAGATGATGTGAGAAGAGAGGGACAATGCCAGCTCCTGCAGCCATCTCTTTCACCATGAGCACCACCACTATCCAAGTATGTGTCTGAGACTTTCAAGTAGTGTATATGAGAAGAGAAAGCCTGGGACAGGGATGTTTGTGAATGAAAAGAGAGCAGGTAAAAACCACAAAGAGATGGCAAGGAAGAATCAAGTCATCTGTGATCATCATGGATACAAACCTAAGAGACTGGTTTCTGTGTCTCAGTTTCTTGAGGGATTTTCCCCTGGCGTTCTGGGGCTCACAGAAGCCATGCTCAGTGTATCCAATTCCAGTGCAGTGCTAGGTGCTGCCACATAGGCGTGGAAAGGTATAGTTAGACACCCGATCAAATTATTGCAATGGAGCACTGATCTACTGAGTGAGCAGCCATCAGAATCAGGTTAATTCCAACGTACCTCACAGTAAGAAATGGGAAAATATTTCTCGTCGGTTTATTATCGATCATAAATGATATTTTAGTAATATATTTGTTATACAATTATTGTTGGGGTAGATTTAAAACTTTGTTGGTCAAGTTTGTGAGCAATCACCCGTGGGGAAGTATGGGGGCCTACAGAGAATCAAGGAACTCACAAGCCCCATGGGCCCTAAGGCCAGCCAGCACTTGGCCAACAGTGCAACAGTCTGTTGAGCTGACCATAAACGAAGGATACAAATTAGATTTCCCCTGAAAGCCACAAGATTAAACACTAAGAGGCAAGCTCTTGGCAAAAAATGTATGTGTGTATTTCCCAAGACCAAACTTAGAAAGAAAGGAGGGAAAAGTTCAGAAAGTCTGTTGAATGCATTGGTCAGATCTTCTTATAATTAAATATTTATTTAACTTAAGAGAACGTGGTTTTCAGGTGGATCAAAACAGAAATGATTATGAGCAGTCCATCGACTTTACTGACTTGGGGGCTTCTGATTTTTTTTTTAAGAGACACAAGGTCAATCAGTACTACTATGTGAATTTTATTATAATATCCAAACGATTATATAAAGAATATTAAAAACTACTTAGAGAATATAAAAACTACCTAGGTGTGGTGACACTTGGGAAATAGAAGTGAAGGATTGGAAGTTCAAGGTTATCCTACATATTACATCCCTAGGAGTTTGAGATCATCCAGACCTACCTGGGAGTTGGTCTCACTTAAAAAAAAAAAAAAAGTGAGAGGTTATAAATGCTGTGAGCTATACAAATTTTTAATGTATCCTAAATTGAATGAAGAGATATTTAGATCACACTTTGAATATGCCCTAGGAGGTATATCATAAACAAATGGCTAATTAGAAATTCTACCCCTGCCTACGTAAGGGTACATGCCTAGAAGATGTTCATGTTCAAATCAGTAGGGACAGTGTAAATGAGGTTAGGATAAGCACAGATGAGATTATTGACCATATTTTTTGAAGCACATAGAAAAGTCTCTGCTTTATCAAGGACTAGTGGTCTTAGCTAGTCTGCCAAACATTCCACAACTATTCAAAACAGAACACATACCACCAAGTACCCCTTTTAACTTTCTGCTCTTGAAGACTAAGTGGAAATACTAGGATGCTTATCTTAAGAACTTTGCTCAAAGGGTCTGGTAAAGGGACATGTAGCCTAAAGCAAAAAAGTACCTGGGAAGTAGAAGGGAATTAGCAAAATACTCCTGGTTTCCATGTGATTTTCACTACAAGGAATAATTCTAAGCATACATCCATCCTTAGATGAGCAATTATGTTCTGAACTGCCTATTCCCACCCCAATATTCTTTTTAAATCCTCATGCTGGTAGATATGATGAACAACCACTCTAACCAGAGTTCACTACAAATAAGTTTGAGTAATATTCACATTACACCTAAATTCATGAGAATAAAAGGAATAGGGCAAGAAGCACAATCCGAGTTTCTAGAGGATCTGCTGCCCTCAGAGCACAGTGTGCCTGAAGAGGCTGTAGAGATTCTAGTCATTTGCCTAGGAAGTATTTCATCTATTTAAATGTCATGAAACACAGAGAGAAACTTTCAAAAGCCAAACAAAACATGTTTTCTTTACCTTCCCACATTAGGTCTATGCCAGGAGCTGATATTTGTCTACCATGGACTAAAGCACTACTGATGTTTGCATGTTTTTTTTCTAAGAAAATAATTAAATTTATTTAATCTGTATATGCATGACTGTGTGCATTCAAATGTCAAGGGGTGGAAGTGCATTGCACATATATGCTGTGGCATATGTGTGGTGGTCAGAGGACTTTGAGGAGTTGGTTCTCTCCGTCTATGGTGTAGTACTCAGGAATTGAACTCATGTGATCAAGGTTAGCAACAAAAGCCATCTGATTGGTACCAATTATTATTTTTTAAAATAATATGGAAATGGATAATCATGGAATTTAAGTGGTTGCACAGAAAACAGTTGGGTTATAACAAGGACTGAAAAGCTACTTAAAATGTGAGTATTTTCTGTTTTCAAGAGATTATAACCAATGGCCAATAATGAAAAGATAGTCTGAAGAACTCACTGAACTTACAAAGAGGGACTCATTCAAAGTGTTTTTCAACTGTAAGAAGTTTAACCAACTTTCAGGCATCTCAAATGTGCACAAAACCAGTTCTATTTCTTCCACTGAAGTAAATAAAATTTGTGTTTTGTTGTTTATGTATCAATGGGAAGAAGAAATTCTGATGCCACTTGATTTAATAAAGATATCTATAAGTAGACCTTGTTCTCTGTATAGAATGCCCAAGCCTTTTCCAATCTTTGGTGAGCCACTGCTTTAACATTATTCTCTCCTTCTTCCTTGTGTGTCCTGTGGATCAAGCTCAAGTTGTAAAACTTGGCCACAAGTGTCTTTACCCACTGACTCATCTCACTCCTCCTAAACAATTCTTATTGAAAAAAACAAAATTTTAAACTACTACATAAAATTCGAAATGGAACTGGGGATGCTTGTCGACCTAGCACAGATCAATCACAAGGTTCAACCCCCAGAACTGCACACATTGGATGTGGTGATCCACAATTCTAAGCCTGGCACTTGGGTTGTGGAATCAGGAACTTCAGAAGTATAAAGTCATCCTCGTATATTAAAAGGGCAAGGACATCCAGGGCTGTATGATGCTCTATTTTAAAATAGACAGATGTGAAGAAAGAAAGAAAGAAAGAAAGAAAGGTAGGGAGGGAAGGGAAAGGAAGAGGGAGGGAAAGAGGAAGGAAGTGGCTTTGTAATATTTGTTTATAAAACATACCCTGTGACAGGCAGCACAGACACACAGACATACAGACACACAGACACACACACACACACACACACACACACACACACACACACACACACATGAATCCTGAATTTAACAATTCTGCCTTTTAAGTCCCATGTCCTGTCTACTGTCATGTTGATATAAAATTCCATAATTCTACAAAATTTCATTTTCCCACAGTAGGGATTTATTTGCCAAATGTCTTCACATAAATGTGTCTGAGAAACTCTGGACTGCTTTTTACTTCTCCACATCATCCCATGAGAAATTCAGAGCAACTGTTTATTCTGGCCATGGTGGCACTGATGCCATGAATAGCCCCTAACTCAGCCCCCTTCCACACTGTGGGAAATTTTGGCCAAAATGTTGCCATTCCTGGCAGACAGGTGGGACTCAAGTTTTGGCAAGGACATGTGTTAAGAGCAAGTACATGCATGAAAAGTCACTGGTACAAGTGCCAAACTGGTTAAGCCACGGGGAAAAAGTGGCTCACTTTGAAAGAAAAGCATGGCTAAAGAAAGGTGACAATATTTCCACCAGAGTCACAATCAAGATGTGCTCCCAAAAGTGGAGGTCAGTTTAGGGCAGGCAGAAGCATAGTGTTGCCGAATTTGAGGACTTTCTCACTGGAAAAGTAAGTCCAGACTTTTGGTTGTTTTGGTCTAGTGTTCTCATTGGGAACAACTGCTTCCTCATCTGAGACATCAAAAAAACAATGGAGACAACATGCTCCCAGGTCAAGTAAGCAGACAAATTCAGGGCTGTCATTGCAAGGACCTCATAGCTGTCATAAGCCACATCAGAACTAATACTAGCCCACATAGCTCAAAGCTGCCCCACGCCAACAGTCTCAGCACGATGCTAAGCAGTGTCTGTGGTTTGTACCCAGTTCCTCTTCTACTATAGTCTGAGCTGCAAATCTGCCACAGATTTAGCTAAATGGATGATTTTCTTAAAAAGAATTATCTATGGTGGTTTTGCCGTATTTCACATGATATCATAGTGGGAAGTCATAATGGAAATACCAGTTCATGACTTGTTTTTCTTAACCCCGGTACAAAACTTGCTGCCGTTGAATCCAACCATTTAATGTCCCTCATCAAGCGGGGAGTGTGTAACTACCACAGAATGAAAGGAGAGAGGACAGGCCACCACACTACATGCTGCAATTTATGTAGAGACTAGTTTTTCCTGTGGCTTTAAAAATAAGAGGTTTCTTCATAAAGACTACAACAGACATTTTCGAGAAAGCAGTATCTTCAAATAAAAACAGGATAAAAATAGAAAGGAAATTTATGAAGGGAATTCAGAGACGTGATTGTAGCATCACGCTAATGACATTACAATTAACCTCAAAGGCACTTCCACGTTAACTTCCCTCTCCGACATAAGTCACTGCCGTGGAAGAATAATCCTGTCAGGCTGAAATACTGCATACTTGGTGTGAGCCTCAGAATGTTTGCGCTTTCTCTGCTTTGTTTTTATTGCCGAGTTGGACAGAATTAGCCAGAGCTATTTTGAACTTCCAAGGATACAGTGGTCTGCAGTTTTTAAAGGTGAAGGCTGTAGCTGAAACATACCTTGTCGACTTCAGACTGTGGCACTCCTGGAGATCATAGTCAGCGCTAATATCTCTCTGTGTGTCAAAACAGTGCACACACTGAGGATTCCACTCAATGCTGTTTTAATGAAACAGAAATATGCTCCAAACTCTTGTATGTCGACTGTGTGGTTTAGGCAGTTCACTTTTACACAGGTATGAGTGTTAACTACATTGGCTTGAAGGCCTTGCCTCAATCTTTCAAATCAAAGGTGCATTTCCATATAATAAAACCTTCCAGCAAGCTTTTATCCAAACTTTTCCCTGCTGTTTATAGAAACACCAACCTTCCTAACTCTCATGAAAGCTGAAGAGATCTGTGGACAGTAGCACATGTTTTTCCAGAGAGTGGCTTTCGGGACTGTTGATGAACAGCCAGACAGGCAAGGGCAGAGGCAGTCCACAGATACCAAAGAAGTTACCATGACAACCTAGCAAGAAATTCTGTATCCCCAAACTTACAAATACCAGCAATCATGCTCCCTAGTCAGCTACAAACTTCCTCCCTGGCCTAATAAGTATCCAGGGGCTGGAGAACTTGATTTATTATTCTCTGCCAGTGATGGACATGAAACAGGTATGAATCCCAAGGGAAAGCATGACCTGTGGGACTGACTGTGGCCTGGACTGTGGAGATGGACTTCATGTCTGTTGTTTTTCATGGTGTCTAGTTTCCTCTCCCTAGTCCTTGTAAAGGCAAGGTCTAATGTGTCTCTCACTGGCTTGGGTTGGGGAAGTATTTTCATTAAGCCCTTAAACCCCACCTTGAGTGTGAGATATTCTGGACCTTAGCTGTCTCTATGGTCAAGTGCTCTGATGCTCTAAGGGATCGAATTCCCCTGGGGGCTGTTATATTCTAGTCAGTTATATGGCTTCTCTACCCCATCAGCTATGAATCCTTTTCATGTCATAAGCTAAAGTAGATCAAAAATATTTGTCCAATGTGGAGTTAATTAAATTCAATAAAACTAAGCAAAGAACATTTCTAATAAAAGAAGATCAAAAATGACAACTATCCCAAGTTAATTGAGTTTTGGACCTATCTTACTCCTAATGAGAATTACTTGAGGGGTCTATTTTTAGATTACATCAAAATGAAGAAATACTGTGTTTGAATTTATTGCTAATTTTCCAGAAATGTTTGCTGGTGTCTTGGGACAGTGTTCCCTTCTCACAAGCCATTAGCTCACACAGACGCCTCCTTCTCTTCTTTCTAGAACTTTGAGATGTAGGCCTAGTCTCCTCCTCTTTCTATTAATTTTGTCTTTTAGTACCCCAGACAATGGTTCTGTCTTGTAAGTTCCCTTTATTGAGTTACACCTCTAACTCTTCTGAAGTGCTTGGCAGGAAGCATCTTGCCTTCCACATCTGATGATGTAGTAATTGCAGTCAATAGCATGGGCCATGGTGTTTCTTTGAGAAGCCAGGTTAAATAATGGTTGTCTTCCTGGTGGACATTTTATGTAAACCAGGAAGTATAGAATTTCTAAGATACAACATGTCATTTTTGAAGCCCACAATTATGTTACTAATTTTTTTTGAAAGATGCTTAACACATAGTTATTAAGAATCAAGTTATTGGGGCTGGAGAGATGGCTTAGTGGTTAAGAACATTGACTGCTTTTCTAGATGTCCTAAGTTCAATTTCCAAAAACCACAGGATACCTCATAACCATCTGTAATAGAATCTGATTCCTTCTTCCAGTATGCATGAAACAGAGCACTCAAAAACAAAAAATAAATAAATAATTTTTTTTTTAAAAAAATCAAGCTATAAATAAAGGCTTCTCTGAATGCCTATAAATACACTAAATTTCTTAAAGACTAGCTTAATGCTTCCCTGAAAGATCCTACAGAATAAGAACTGGTTTAATCTAAATTCTCTATTACAGAGAAGAAAAGAGGAGTTAGTTAAGAACTATATCTTAACCTTGGGCTTACATCATTTTTATGTTATACTTGATCACTTTGAAGGCCAGTTATTTGCATTGTAAGGTCAGTCTCTATGTCCAGATCAATAATTGTACCATCTCCAAGTCCATCCTAGTTTGTGAGATCCTCAGTGATGTTCTTCAATTATGAGCATGAAATTAGTGCCTGTTTAAAAAAAAATCACAAATGGACTAGCAAGATAGCTCAGTGGGGGAAAGGTTTGCCCTCAGGAATGACAACCTAAGTTCAAGTCCCAGGACCAACATGATAGAAGGAGTGAGCAAACTGACTCCACCAATCTACATTTGCACCTCCATTCTTGCACTATATCACATGCATTTCCTCACTATACAAGACAGACAGACAGACAGACAGACAGACAGTTAGATGATAGATAGATGATACATAAGTGATAGATGATAGATAGATAGATAGATAGATAGATAGATAGATAGATAGATAGATAG
>JADRCD010237940.1:33739-74978 GCA_019843815.1 Montemys delectorum
TAAATTGGGCTGCCAATTAAATATGAAGAATGACTTGGTATTATTGCTTTAATGTGAAGCACCCTCTTTGTCCCATTGAGATGCAATCATCTTCCATCCGAAATCCATTACAGCATCTGCAGAAGGCTGAGGAAGTTCACACTGGCTAAGGATCAGAAGTGGGCCTGATCATAAAATCCACAAACTGTGGGGACAACTGACCAAACGTTAACAAGTTGCCAGTCTGTGGCACTGCCCACCCCCAGGTGCTGGGCAGAGGGGCAAGGAGAGTCAGGTACTAATTATGAAGGGAGGTTTTTACTAGGCAGATTTAAGGCCATAGATGAGCCAAATCCCGTTTTTTTTATTATCTACTGTACACTTGGCTAATGCTTTCCCCTATGAGATGGGCTTAAACAGTAAGCACAAATAGCACAATGAAATTGTAATACTCTCCCTGTGTGGACCTGGATTATTTCAGCCACCAGCAATGTGAGTAGCTGCAGGTGTTGCACTAAATAAAGTAATATAAAGTGTCTAAATTGCAACTCTGGAAGTACTGTTTCAAGCCCCTGTCTGCTTTTTATTAACAGTCGGATTCCTTACTATCAGCAGTCACAACTACCTCTACCCTGTTATTCAGCAACAATATTTTGATAGGCAAAGATCTATTAAAAATCACTGTTGATATTTTGTGACCATAGTCATTTCAGAGTTGAATAAGCATTCAATCTTCTCACAGAAGGGGAGAACGTAAACTTGCCATCCAGGGAAAGAGGAAGCCAGGGGTTACAGAGGTGCAGAGGCCACAGAGAATGAAACAGACCCCCTCCATCAAGCCGAAAACTTGGCAGCCTAACTAGAAACAGACCAGCCCTAAATCTTAAGGTTCATGAGCTCTTAGTAACATAATTAACCGAAATAAAACTAATATTCCCGTGTTGAGTTTCAGCTTAACAGACATCAGCAGCTCCAAGGGACTGCACCGGGGACACAAAGTTGGAATGAGAAAGTGCATGCCTTGTTTAGGGAATGAGTCTGAAGGTAAGAAGGAGCATTCTCTAACAAGTCCACAAAGTTTCTGAGGCAAAGAAAAGCTTTGTAGGCAGAGAGAGCTGTCATGTTTTCGTTCCTCTTTCCACTGTGAAGCCTCACTTTGGAGGGAAGGTGTGGGTCACTCATTTGAAATTTCAGACAGGGGAGAGCTGGAGATGTCCTGTGCATGTGTTCTTAAGGAATAAAACCCTAATACCCAGGGGAAAATGCTGAACAGGAAATGTCTGGCCACTGGTTGCATCACGAGATATCAAAAGAATTTCACTTTGGCTCTTTCACTGCATCAAGTGAGGACACTCTTGATTTTTTCTTTTTAATAGTCACTGAGCTCCTACAAAATGAACTAAGAAAAAAAATAGTGATATCAAAATGTTTCTAAAAGTTTCCAATGTCTGAAATAGAGCAAAAAAAAAAAAAATCTTAGGAAGAAATGCAGAGTGTTAGTTCTGAGGGATTAAATAAACAACATCAGTATCTGTGGATAGCATTCAGGAAATTCCATTTATCTGATGAGCTGTTGGCGACCTAAGAAGTGTATCAGCCCCCAACCCCCACTGTGCCCACAGACTTCTTTTTGCAGGAATTTGTATGCTGTTTTGCTGCAGATAGTGCATTTACAAGTAAAGAAGAGACTAAAAGAAGGATTTCTTGCCTCTTCTTTAAATTGATGTCCATTTATATACCTCAGCTAGGGAAGTCCACAAATTCAGTCTCTAACTGGGAGGAATCTTGTCACAGGACTGCCTGGGGCCATCAGCCCTGGTTTCTTTCTTTTCTTTTCTTCTTTTTTTTTTTTCTTTTGAACAAGCTTTTCTTTTAACACTTAACACCGGGGATGATTTAACAGAAAGTGTCTCAAGTCTGAGCTACAGCCCCTTCAGACTCTACCCAAACAAAGGTACTAATGTGTGGTCAGTTTCTTGGCAGGCCCACTCTCTGCTGATAACGTTCCTGTTTGGTATTCTCCAAGGAGTTGGCTGCTGGAAGTTGCTCGAACCTCATCCCTTGCTGCTCCGGGTGCGGGCGATGCTCCGACTGCGCGGCGCCAACCACAACATGCTACCCACCGTGAGAGAGCAGGACGCGGGCCGCTCTAGTCAGGACTTATCGTCTATCATACTGATTGACGAAACCAAGAGTGAGCAGAAAAAATAAACATGAACAGAGGCTGCAGTGTATGAGCCCCGTCAGCTGGGAGTTTTAGTATTTGGCCTTGGCGATCCCACTCTCCTGCTAGGTTATCTTTCCCGTGTGCTATCATTTATCATAACTTGGAGGGGCCAGGAGGAGAAACAAACCTTGGACTTTTCTATTGGTTACATTCATTAGATGGCTTTCTTTCTAATGCCCCCGCCCCTTTGCACCAACCCACACCCACACACAATAATATCATCCTTTTATATATTCCTTGAAGAACGGTGATGAAATTGAAATATAGTTCTTTTCCTTTATTCCTGCTCCACATAGATCACGGCAAGTAATTAACCTTTGCTAGCCCATCAAATCTAGAATGCAAACCTGCATGTCAGTCTACTTCAGTTGGGCCCAATAATAAATCTGTGCCTCTCTCTAATGAGGAAGCTCAGTAAGCATCCTGGATGTTGGTCACTTACTTGGGTAGCTAGTATCTTCTTTCTTAGGCAATGGCACTTGACTTTTTCAGACACAAACCATGTTTTCTATTGGTCTTGACAGCCACTATAAAGTACCCCCCAAGTGTGAGTAACAAAGATGATTTGTATGTGGCCCGCAGTCCTCCAGGGTTCTAATAGCTTTCTCATTCCAGCCCAGAAACACGGAACACAGGGTAGCTGGTTAAAGCTGATACAAGCATTTCTTCTCTCAGCAGGCTATTCTTGCATAACCATTTATTTTGCAGAGTTTTAAAGTGCCTGAAGGATTTAATTATGTACATAGACAACCCTTATAAACTCTATTCTAGGGTTTTTATTGACTTTTGTGCTGGGCAGCTCTTAGGCATTTCAATTAAGTGTTTTTATAAGAAAAACTACAATATTGTAAAAAAAAAATTTCTTTATAGATATTCCCAAGCAGGTTTGGTCTCCCATCTGATTGAATAAACCATTTAATTGACTAAAATAACAAAAAAAAAAAAAAAAGTTACAGGTTAATTTGAGTTTAGGTTTTGTGTATTTTGGTTTTGGTTTTAGTGTTTTGTTTTGTTGGTTTATTCTTTTGAAAATACAGGGTCAAATTCCACACCGGTATGGGAAAATGGACTGGCCAATACCAGTAGAGTGATATGACAAGGTTACTTTGAAAAACACTTGAAACACCACAAGGTTACCTATTTGTTACTAGGAGTATAAACTCAGGACAGCAAAGACCCCAACTGGGAGATCTTTGCATGTCCCACTCAACAAGTGCAGAATAATAATATATCGCCAAATTCATTTGGAGCACCAGCCTGACAGACCGACCCCTCCAAAGTCTGCAGGAGACCCCAAAGCCGCCTTTGTCTGCCGTCTTCAATTGCAGGGCTCAAGTATTTACAAGAGTTCTGCAAACCTGCCTTCATTATGATGTGGGATATTTCAGTCCCAGCAGGTGGCCAACAGGAGACCAGACCTGCCCGTGAAATATGTAATACTTTTTCATATACTTTAACCAGAACTGTGCCCTCCGCAAGTCTCCCAACTGTTAATTTCCCTTTCTCCACTTAATCTCCTCAGCAAGTCATGAGCTTGCATTAAAATCTACCTAAAACATTTCACCCACAGGCAATGTAATTCTGAAACAAGCAACCAACATTTCACAGCTCTGGATAATAGATTAATTTGAACCTAATGTTTCTGTCGTTCACTGCCCCAAATGTTCTGGTGTAGACATAGCCTTGGGGCATAGTGCTGTGGCATGCACCACTGTGGGAGCCGGAGCTACAGTTGGCTTAACATCTGTGCATCACATTTGCCATGAGCCTCATTAGCCTGCACCCCACTGTGCCTACCTGTCCCCCTCAGCTTCTCAGCCACAGGCGATCAAAAATTTTCCCTGCCAACTAAGAATCTTTGTTCTCCTTCTCAGTTACTAAATTTTTGTAAGACCTCTGCACCCAAGCCCTGGGGATTCAGTCCATGTGAACAGTCCAGGCCCTTTAAATTCTTAGGTCTCCATTAGGAAAAGGGAAATTAAAGCATTGAGTTTTGGACATGCCATGGCAGAAGCTGGGTCATTTGTAGAACTACCAGCTCTCTGCAGCTGAACCAAGATGTCACAGAAATCTGGGCACTGTTAGTTTTGACTTGAACAAGTTCGGTTTGCTTCAGTTATCTACAAGTGATAAAAGGGACTCTTCCTGTACTAGAATGCAGAAAGAGGAGAATGTGAAATTCAGTCATGGCAAAGCAAAACTGTTACATTAAAAGTAAAAATAAATATCTTAAACTGTGTATGGAGCCAACATTTTGTGTATACTGCTCCAAACAGTATACCTAGACAGCATATAGACAGACAGACAGTCATAATAACCCCTCTACACAAAAATAATTTAAAACTGAATCCTAAGAAATGTGTGTAGAGTAACTAGGCCAAACAGCTGCTTAAGTCTGACTCTTGCTTAAGCAATAAAAGAAGCATTTTCCAATGGAAACGTTCTCAGCAACCATTTAATGAGAGACAGGAATAAAGGCTACATCCCTCAAAATAATTTAAATATGCAAAACAGTAATATTTCTTGTTATTAATATTATAAAACATAGGTATCAATAATAATATTAGCCATAATTAAATATGTAAAAATAGCCACACTGCAACAATCAGGGAATGCCAACCATCCTTGCTACTTAGGATACAAAGAAAATTCTCAGAGGAGCTACTTTCTAAAAGGCCAAAGCTATGATTAGTAAATTTTAAATCATTATCTGTATATTATATTTGACATGCTGGATTTAGATGGAATGTTTAGTGTCCTTCAATATACTTAGTTGTATGATAGAGATTTATTTTGCTGTAGATGAAAGGAATCAGTTTTCAATGATTCCTTCCATAGAGCTAATAATTTAAAAAAAAACTAAAATCAGATTCAAATAATTCCCACAAATCATGATTGAGATACTTAATCCCCTAGAAGAGAACAAAATTGGAGTCTTGAGAAATATTTCTCAGGCGCTCTCTGTGTTAAAACCTACTCTACTCCAGAAACTGGATTGGATTTCCATACTTCACACGTAATCTTCACCATCTACTCAGTGCAGAGCATTGAGTCTTGCACATTTCATTATATGCTTGAATTCATTTACCCTATATGGAATTTGTTACCTTTACAATAAAAAAGTCGCTATTCATTATTGAGAGTGTACTGACGGAACATGTTCAACTTAAGACATCAATAAGAAGAGAGAGGAAACTTAGAATCCATGTGGCCAAGCCTCCTCCATCTGGAGTTCCCTGCTTGTCTGCCAAGACTCTTTTTTCCAAATAAAAGTCAACGTTTCTTTTTGGAGTAAATGGAACATTCTCTCAGATATTGACCCTGATTCTGATTTATATATAATAAGCAAGAATGCAATCAAACTATGATATTTTCTGAGGCTAATCCATATCAGAAGAAAAGGTTTTGAGTCTAATTTGGAAAAAGAAAAACAAAAACAAAAACACTTTTTCTTAAAAGCATTGTCAGATAAACAAAATAGTTTTGGCTTTGATAAATCATGAAAGCAATTGAGCAAGTTATTTTGTCCTCTCAAAAATATTGAGAATTCTATAATACAAAATTGCACTATAAAGTAGCTGGTGATTTCTGGTGCACTGGGAAGCACTGTGCTTCCCAAACTCTGAAGTTCAACAGATGTTAGATACCTAAAGGATAAGGCTGGGTCTGCAGTTTGGTCCCAAGCCACAGTTGCTATTCCATTTGCTAGGACAGGGTCCACATGACAATGCATTCCTATCTCTAAAAGTTAATTGAGTAATTTCAATTGCCCACAGAAGAAGCCGTGTGTGTGTGTGTGTGTGTGTGTGTGTGTCTTTTCTCTTTATCCCCATTGTTCTTTGCATTAAATACCTGATTATACGAAAATCATCAAGGCAATTCTTTGCTTTTTTATTGGGCTTGCTTTAGGCCCTGTAGGTAATAAGAGGGAACACACAGCTCCTCCTCTGGAAGTAATCAACTATTAAAAGAGATCCTAGCTAGGAAATATGAATTGTCTAGCTAATTCTTCTAAGACAGTTGAAGTACTTCAATCAAATAATGGAGCACATTTTAAATTCATTTGTCAAAATTATGTCTGAAATATAGCAGTCTCAGCAGCACATGGAGTATTTATTAAACTCCTTATAGTCTTGACACCAAGTAACTTTTCAAAAACTTATAATTCCACTAACATATATTCAATCTGAATCTTTGAATACCAAGACTGTGTCCTCAGGGGGAAAAAAGTACTTTTATCAAAATTAATTGTTAAAATGTGGCAGAAGGGGAAGAATGGAGCTCAGTCATTATACCTCCTGCAGAGCAGGTGCCAGTGTCTTGGCTATAGTCTCCAGCATGGTACACACTGGGTGTGCTGGCATATGTCTGGAATCCCAGCACCCACAAGGTAAAGGCAGGAAGATCAGAAGTACAAGAATCAAAACCAAGAAAAATGGATTCTGGGTCAATGCAAAATGAGTTGGGTAACTTTTGCTAAACCACTTAATTTCCTCAACACTGAAAACAAAGTTATCACGTTACATAACTCATAGAGTCCTTCTAAAGATTAAATAAAATAATGTGTTTAAGAATTAGGATAATAATTGGTACATGTAAAATGCATTACTGGTATTTTATATAAGCATTTGAAAATTATAAACTTAAACTATGTTGCAACGTTAGGGTTCTCTATGGAAATCAACCCAAATCAATTAATCTGAATCTTGTGGGATAGTTTTAATTTGTAGCTTGATGTGACAATCATTGATGAAATCACTAACATTCAAGAAGTGAGTTGCCTCAGTTTCTGGTTATTTCACTCAGTCTTCCCAAAGGAAAGCCTAGTTTCATGGTTTGCATACAGCACTACTTTATTATCAAGCAATACAGAAAGGTTCTCAACCTACCTCTTAGGAGGCATTACATAAATTCCTAGAGTAACATTGGATACCTGGCACATATAATCTGATCCAGGATGCATTTCTAGACATTGTTTAAGGAGTATCTTTTTATCTCCTATTTGACATCTCCAAGTTTATCTTTTCTAAGATGCATTATGACTTTCCAAGTAAATATCTTAAACCTCATCACCTTAGAGTGGGTATTTATTTGAGACTAGACATATAAAGTGATTACCTAAAATAAGACCAACTAGATAGAGCATGGATTCAATTGACTAATGTCCTAAAGGATGAAACATAAGGAGATAGCGGTGCACGCATGCATAAACAAAAGCCATGTGACAAGGACATAATATGATCTACAAGCTAAAGAGAAAAGCTTCAGAAGAGACCAAGTATTCCAATGCCTTGACCTTCAACTTCTAAGCTGCAAAACTGCAAGGAAGTAAGTTTCTATTGGTTAAGCTATTCAGTCTAGAGTAGTTTATTAAAACAGTGCTTCCCAACCAATACAAGAATTTCTCTATTCATTTGGCCCATCTATAAATGGAAGCCCAGATTTCTCTCTTTCTCCTAAATACTTTCCTTCCATTTACTCATGTCTCAAAGCCAACAAAACTGAGATTCCATAGGCTAAGAATTAACCAAAGTCCTTCTGTTTAACTAACACCTATCATATCTTTAGAATAATTCTTGAATTGATGAAAGAATGAATGAATAAATAGGAAAAAATCAACCAGACTACCAAATCAATAGATAATAACTGCTTACAGAAAATGGGAGAAAGATCCAACAAGATAACTCAGTAGGTAAAAGCACTTTCTGTATGAGCCTGATAACCTGAATCTTATACCCAGGAGCCATGATAGAGGGAGAGAACTCACTCCCCAAAATTTTACTCTGACTTCTACATTCATGCCATGGCACATATATACATACACTATATACAAATACACACACATACAACATGAACATATAAGTCATAATGAATAAAATAAAAATCTAGTTTTTAAAACTGAGAGAGAAATCACCCTGACACAGAATCATTCTGACCCCTTCCCCCTTCATGACACTGGTCCTGGATATCTTGTACTACCATCCAGCATCACTGATAGGCAAACTGTGCCATTAGAAATCTCCACAGTAAAGTAGATTAGTAGACAATTACTTCCATGATCTCTGGACTACCATGAACAATTCTATCAATAAAACATGAAAATATCATTTGTCTGAGATCTGTCAATTTACTGCCTGCTCCCCTGCCTGGTGCAAAGGTGTGGCTACTCTACACAGACCATTTTGTGTTTTTCCTACTTCAGGGACTTACAAAGGCATTACTGAGATTTGCGTATCTACTCAAATGTGGTAATGAGCTTTTATAAACTTGATCCTTAAAGAGCCATTGTTAAATGGAGTCATGTAGTCATAAATTGTAACCAAATCTAGAATGGAATGATATGTAATTATGGAACTGTTGATATGCAAAAACATCTGGGCATTATGGCTTAGAATGTAGTTTTAAGGCCAGTGTGAACCCCAGCATGCCACACCAGCATGGTGGGCAGTTTGGAGTCCTACCACTCATCCATGGTACCAAGAGTCAGGAGATGGTTTTCAGGGGTTTCTGCTAATGAAAGAATCATGAATTAGGGTAAGCCAACCAATTTAAATCTCACACCCTTCCTTCCCTTAACTGGTAGAACCGAGTTTGCAAAGCCTGGTTCGAGGCTTATTTTTTAAATCCAAGAAGGCGATGTCTCACTTTTTATTGACTTAGGATCTGCATATGATTAAGCACAAACTTGCAAAGAATTACCCACAGTACCAACCCAGTGGAGCTGTTCTCAAACTTGCAAGAGCCAGGAGTATTTGGAAGGGAAGTCCAGTCCGAGCAGGCGACCTGAAGCCCACTCCCCTGGGTCAGTGCATGCTGGGAGGGGAAATGAGCTACAGAGCAGACAATTTTCAGCACCACTGGTTTTACTTTCTTTACCAGGCCTCATGAAAACACACTGACAAAACAAAGGACACAAAATTAATGACCCGTGCATTTTGTCAATTGACTCTCAGTAGCAGTGGCCAGTTCACCTTAATTTTTTTGTTCGCATTGAACATGTAGCCCAAGGCACTGGATAAGGTTCACTTAAGAATTCTTCAAAGGCATCACTTGGTTTTCATTAATTTGTTAACTGTAACTTCTCCCTTCTGCTAAGGAACCCCTATACCAAATGCAGACCTTTATGCAAAGTTTTTTAAGAACAAAAGGCATATGTTTGACCAGCCATCCAGCCGCCTTCTTTTTTTTTTCCATTTGGTCTCTTGAATAATCATTTCCTATTTTTCTAGCATTCAAAATATAGTTAAACCTGGATTTCTCAGAAATTCAAGTGTCATCTCTCAGCTGAGAGATAAGTAACAACACAGCTAATTACTTTTGTGAATAATCATTTCCTCTTGATTCCTTTGGTCATTAACCATGATTTCTGATGACATTCAATCTGAGTATATAGGAAATGTGGCCAAATGAATAAATTTAAGGTTTGACAGGCAATATGAATTTTTAAAAGGTATAGAACTAACTTTGTAATATGTACCTATTCAAAGATTATATCACATTTAGGATATTAATTTTTGTAGTGAAATTTTACTCTCTAATCCACAATGGATACTTTGATAATAGAGTAATTTTTTTCTGATAACTCAATGACCTCAAAGAAAGTTTGTCTTCATAAATACCTCTTTTGGTAAACTAGCTTAAACATAGAAGAATTTTTAGAAAACACTTAACCAGTGAATACAAATGCATTCTCTTTTGTCAAATACAGAGCTAGCATATGATAACCAAGTCACTTGTTTTCAAGCCTGAAAGAAAGCTAGTAGTTTGAATGTTTCTCTCCATAGAAAGCAACCTTGTGATGGTTTTAAGTAGGAAGCAGTTTACCCTAGGGACATTTGGTAGATTTTAGCAAAGGAAAAGATGCCATGAAGCCAATGTGTATCCTTTCTGATCAGCTTCTCTTTTATAAAATATGATAGCAATGTTGTAACTTCACCTTAGTTGGGTCTGTCAGGATTTCCACCCTTGATTTTCCAGGTTTTATAATTTGGCTATGAAGCTTTACTTTTAAAAGTTGACAAGGTTGTCTTAGCCAGGAGTTTATCAAATTCAACCAATCTTTGTTTGGGTATCTCAGTTCTGTGTGCCAAAGTCTGTTCCCAGACAGGCATGCCAAGTTGCCAGTGGCGTCAGCTCCAAAGAGCTCTCTTTTTCTCTTTTTAATTTCAGTCCACAAGAGCTTCACTCATTTCTGTTTCAGAAGTTGCCAGAACCCGACTCATATCCTGTGTAACCCAGTGGGAGAGAAGCCACATCATATGAGACCCTGTTGGACATATAATGGAGTCCTAGCCAAGTGTCTCAAGCATAAAGTGTAGACAGCAATAGAGAGGGCCTTGAGACCCATGAGTATTGTGTACATAACCAAAATGAGACACATCTTCGAACTGCCTAGAAAATCAAGTGGGCCTCACTCACCAAACTCCTGTCAAATGTGGGCACATGAATATGCTACAGGGGAGTTCAAATTACTCAGAATACAAACATGCTGCTTCTTTGTCTTCAGTGAGATAGAAGAATTAAAATATAACATAAACTCCATCTATTGTTTATTTCATAGCTGCTCTATAGATTTTAGATACATATTTACTTTGTTTAATTGTGATGTAAGAGATGCATAAAGTTGCTTTTGGTCAGAACCAATCATAAAGTAGTTCTAATAAAATATATAGTATTTATAAAATGCAATTAATTTAAAAGAGATAGCTCTGGGCAACATGGAGTAACAGTTTACTTAAAGACAACTTGTTAAAATATTTTCATAAAACTTACATCTGTACTCACAAGAACTTTGATTGAGTGTTTTGTTTTCAGGTACAGCAGGCCTAAATACCTTTGAAAACTATAAATCAATAATAGGTACATGATCACATGATGATCATAATAAAGAGTAGAGTTAGCAGGTTTCAGATATGAAGTACCTGATAGATTAGAAAGTAGAAAGTTGGGATGACCAGTGAGACAGCTCTAGGGTACAATGCTTGCTGCCACCAAAGCCTTATGGCCTCCGTTTGATCCCAGAGTTCATGGCAGAAGAAGACAATCAACAGGGGAAAGTTGTCTTTGACTTCCAAATATTTATACCATGACACATGTGCCTACACACACACACACACACACACACACACACACACACACTCACTCACTCACAAATAACAATAATGGTTAAAGTCATCTTATTTTTTTTTAAGGAAAGAGGGTTTTAAGATATGCCCAAACACAGATATTAACATAAAATGACATTAAAATAAAGTATCATTTAAGTAGTTACACTTTTTAGTAAAACACATTAGTTTAAACATTTATAATGCTATTAACATTTAACTTAGTAATGTAACATCTATTGGATTTCTTCATTAGCAAAATTCTCCCCCTTGGGAATTTTATCACAACCAAGCTGTTCATGAAATGTGGAGCTCTAAACTTATTTATTCTGCCAGCTGGCTCTCAGCATCCCTAGGAGATGACACAGAGCCAATTCAGGTGCCATCGATGATGCTAGCAAACCTCGTCAAAGGCTCTGTAATCGTCAGGATAGCAGATGACTAATGCCAGGTATGGTCTGCATTTGTTCAGTGTCTTAATCTAGTCTCAAACTTTGGATTTGGCAAAACTAAAACCACATTTTGCCAAATACTTCTCTCTTAATTTCTAAGCCCATGTGTATTTTCAGTGAAATTTAATCCATATGTTTCTTGTTCTTTTATACTTAACTCATCAAATATTTTTCTGTAAGAGCCTTTTGACATTCAAAAGCTTGGTGAGTCTCTCAACTGGAGACATTTAGCTCTTAAGAAAATAACTGGAGGTTCTTAGCCTCTCCTTCAGAATAGGAAGCTGCTTTCCGCCAAGTACCTGTGACTGGGAATATGAACGCAGCATGTTAATCCAATGCCAAAAGGACTAATTTGATTGGAAAATGTAACTGTACAAAAGCACCCACTCTTTCTCAAAGTAGTTTTCTGAATGTGTCCGTACCTACACAATGACAGATATATTTTAGATCCAATACAGTGAGCCTTTCTAAAGCCAATCAGTAAGACAAGCAGAGATGTTTTCCTCAGCATTGAGCACGGTGATTCTCAGCAGGTCCACTCTTACAAAACAAGCCACTGTGGCTTATTGCCCCCACCAAGTTATTAGGGGAGAAATTTTCTAAACTTCATTTGGAATGTATATCAATAAAATATATTAATTATCAGGAGTTTAAAAGGGTTACGTGTTTATGGCAAATTTGTATGTATTTACACAACATGTACTTATTCATAATTCTTAATTTGTTATGAGGTACATTCATACAAAATTTCTAGTATTTTCTGATTTTGTGTATGCTTGGAATAGTTTTGGGGGAGGAAAATAAAAACAATGGTAATTTGTAACATCAACTAACCAACTGAATGTCAACATAGAGACACAAAATGAGTACTTAAAGCATTCTAATTAATGGATAACTAAATTACCCATTCTAGCTTCATTTTGTAGTTCTTTGTACACCAGTTCTATCTAACTCATTTAAGCTTGAGACAGGTACTCAATTTGTACTTACTGGATTACACTGGGTTTGTTCCACTGGTGTGAATTATAAGTCATATTGTGATTACCTAAGGAACAATTATCTAAGGTAAGTCTTACTATATTAGGCTTTTTTGTCAAAGCCACACAAGTTTTTCCTCATAAACTCATTTGGTGCCATCTTTCAATTAGTATAGGTTCTGTGTCTGAGGTACAACTTTTATAAAGGTTAGCAGAATGTTTCAGAGGAGGAAATTATAGCTAACACTTGTAACCAACCAGGAGGTGTTGTTGGAAAGCAAGCAGAAGGCTGAAATCTGTTGTTAAGAGCATATCCTTTCACAAACTCCATCTATGAGTAAACATCAGACTTGACCCCCAACCAAAGTACTGTGTTTGATTTTATTCCAGCTTCCTTGCCTGAGAACCTCAAGCCAAAAGATGTCCCAGCAGTCTTTTCTACTAGAAGTGGCCAACACTAACTGGTTCACCCAGCATCTCCCCAGTGAGAGTTCCTGCTATCTAGAATTCTCCCTTCTGAGAGTTCCATAAACTGAACAACTCTGTAACTCATAGAAGGAGACTCACTTATGTAGATTTTGATATCAAGAAAACATATCAGGGCTGGAGAGATGGCTCAGTGGTTAAGAGTACTGACTGCTCTTCTGAAGGTCCTAAGTTCAAATCCCAGCAACCACATGGTGGCTCACAACCATCTGTAACAAGATCTGGCTCCCTCTTCCAGAATATCTGAAGACAACTACAATGTACTTACATATAATAAATAATAAATCTTTAAAAAAAAAAAAAGAAAAGAAAACATATCAAATAATGATTTCCCCAGTGGTTCTTAGTGTGCTCATGTGTGTGTCCACATGTATAAAAGACACGCCTGATATTGTCCCTCAGGAACAGTCCACCTTGATTTTTTGAGAGAAAATCTCTGGCTCACAAGAAACTTCCTGAGGATGCTAAGCTGGCTAGCCAGACAGCCCAGAGGTGAACATGTCTCCATCTCCCCAGGACTAGGTTTGGACATGCAAGCCTGTACCTGTGTTTTAGGGTTGCTGTTGTTCTTGTTGTTGCTGCTGCTGCTCTGTTTCCATGTGGACTCTGGGAGCTCCAATCCAGGTCCTCAGGTTGCAAGACCAGCACTTCAGTTGCTCAACCCTTTCATATTCTATAGTTTTCATGTCAAACAATGACATTGTTTACAAAAAATTCTCTTCTTAATAAAATTATACTACTGCTCTCAGATAACATCTAACATATAACATATGAGAAAAGAGATTTTTTCTTTTTTTACCAGTTGCCAAAAAGAAAACACGGGAAAATGGAAAATATTCCAGAAGACCTGAACTGCTTTAGGGCAATAAAAATGCCAGAAGTAATCAGGAAAGAGTTAGTGAATGAATGCCACAGGTATAAGGTCAGAGACAGATGTAGAAGTGACCTGGGAGTACACCTGCCCAGTCAGGAGCTCAGTCAGGGCCCAGGAAACCCTCCTCTCATCAGACAAACTGCAGTGCTAATAACAAGCCATGGAGCCAGGCCTGTTTCCAGAATATTCCAAAGGTCCAGAAACTGACTCAAGGAAATGATGTGTCAGTCTTTTATAGTTAGATAATTCACCCAAAGCTGCACAGCTTCTCTCCACACCATTTGCAGTGGCCTTGGCAGGCAACAAAGCAGCTGAACTCTTAGGTGGGATAGAGACGAAAGCCGATGCTTATTAAGTATTCATGGCACGTAGCAGTAAAACCTCCCATTTCACTAATATTATGATCTTGTGAACTATACATTATTCTAAATTGGAGGCCTATACTACCATTCCTAGACTTATAAAATCTATTAACCAATCAGGAAACAAAGGAAATGCACATGGCGTCTTCCTGTGCTGTGTTGCCATTTTCAAACACATATATAGAGAGGCCTTCATATAGTGGCACATAGGGAATGTAGATTCTTGGACAAACAAAAATGTGGGGGCTAAGGTTAGTCACACTGATCAGCCTCTTTTATTTTTGTTTCTTCCCAAGGAAACTAAGTTATGAAGCATAGAATACTTTGATGGAATTATGAAGTGACAGGAAAAGCTCAAATAATCTGGTCTTAATTCATTATGACAGCACAGATTTTATTAGTCAAGTTCATTATAATCATCCAATGTTTGCATCAAAATCTTGCACTGTTATGACAACCATTTTAAAGTACTGACTCCTGTATTGTGGCTTCGACATGATAAATTCCCACTTCTAGAAGACATCCAGCTGGTAAGAGCACTTCAGCTGCCAAAAGGATGCTTCATAATTCCCACATCTGGTTTCGGTCCTCTGTCACAGCCTCATCACTAATTTTAACCCACTTTTAATAGAATCAGTCTTATTTTTTTCCCTAAAGCAAGACTGAAATTTTTACCCAAAGGGATTTGTAAGTGGTTTCACTGGATAGGAACAATGTCTTATGTTGATAGTAAGTCTTTGCTTTCTCAATGATTTGACTTTATGAAAAAAATTTGGATGGTTTTAAAAACTTAATCCACAGATATTTGACTTATTTTAAATATCCATTTTCTGATTTTCCCCCCTTGATTTATGTCAGGAAAAAATCTTCAAAAACTACTTAGCTTCATCTAGTTTCAAATCAAACCAATATAAATAATGGGTAGAATTACTCACCTGCAGGGAATGTCATCCTAAATTTCCTGTTGCTGACTATGTAACTGTAAGCATGACTGCTGTATTTACTGGAGGCAGTATATACTGTATAATGTTCCTTAAAACCTCATGTAACTAATGCAATATGATAACCACGTGGGCGCTACTGTGACGTAAAGGATATATTATAATTTTACCCAACTCAAACAAGAAAAAAAAATTAAAAAGCAGTAGACTTTAATGTCCCTGTGCTCCAAACAAATATGTTGCCTGTTCTACTGAGGTTACATATAAGTTATCCTGAAATGAGAATAGCTCTGTGTCATACACATTCTTCTAAAATCTTGACATGATTTTTTTCTTTTCTTTACCAGTTTCTTCCAATAGTGCTTTCAATGGGTCTCACTGCCACAGAGGCCATGCTTGTCACTCAGAGAAGGTAAAGTAAAAATAAGTAAATTCAACAGTGTGGATTTCCACCTGAACAAAGATGAAACAAATTCAAGAGATGACAGTTTTCTCACACGGAGTTACTTGGTGTTGGCATCAAAATGTTTTGACTGAATCTAACAGATACGTTCAGCAATCAGCAGAAAAAAGACGTAGTACACAGAGCTAGTGAGAAGGTTCTGTGGGTAAAGGCACATGCTGTACAGGCACGATTACTTCAGTTTGATCCCAATCCCACTTTTAAAAAGCTGTCTGTAGTAGAGGTAAGGCACACTTCAAACCCCAGCACTCCTGTACAGGCATGTAAGTATAGACATAGGTGGCTAGAAGTATACATAGCAGATATCCTGGAGAACAAAGTGCAGGAATAGAAATAGTGAGAGAGATCCTGCCTCCAAAACCATGTGGAAAGAGAAGACCAACTCCTGAAAAGTGTGCTTTAGCCCCCACAAATGCACTGTGGCAAGGAGTGCTCCCTCACTCTCTCGCTCTCTCACTCTCTCGCTCTCTTTCTGTTTCTCTGCCTCTCTTTCTCCCTCCCTCTTTTCCTTCCTTCCTCCATCCCTCCCCCCATCATACACAGCAGAGCAAGGGGGTCTGTGCCGCAGTAATTCAGTAAAGAGAAATGACGAACAGGCAGGAAAGATGGGAGGCTGTGTTTAGGCTTCATGCTCCCACTTTCTGGTACCCACTTGTCATGTTTTGCTGATGTAGAAATTGAGGGTCTGTGACTTCTCAGCATCCTTTGAAGAGCAAGCCTAGATCCATTTCCCAACCTTCACGAGGCAGGGATACTGACTCTGGAATAGAAAGTCCTTGTGCAGCAAAGATGGAGCTGAGCCAACATGAACAGCATGATGACACACTTCCAGAAAGACAGCCAGCGTGAAGATCACAAACCAGAGAAACTGACTCATAAGGGGTCCATAAATGGGAATTCAGGGTTTGCTTTTAATCTTACAGTTAGTTTTAAGTGGAATTAAAATGATACCCATAAAGAAGGAAGAAGAGGAAGTATAGTGCTGGAGAAATATAATGCCCTTGTCAAATATACCTGGTTTTTGCTAATGTTCTAATATACATTATAAACACCAAAGATTGTCAAAAAGTATTTGAAGAAATCGGTCATCCCTTTTCACTTTGTGAGTAATATCTGGGAATGGGATGAAAAATAATAATGGCCTCTAGGGGAGGTTTAAGAATGAGGTAATTTGCATGTTTCTTCCAGAAAACATTGAGTGTATCCTTCTCTTCTGCCAGGATAATTTTAAATGGTTGGCATCCAAACTGAAAAATCTCTGCAAATGTTGATCAATGTCCTGGTGTGGCTCTATATTTATGTCAGTGTGACAGTTTATTCTGGGCAGTTACACAATGAAGCTAGGCAACTATTCAGTCTTCATGTTTTTATTTAAGGCTTCATTGAAGAAAATCCTATAGTTCTGGGCAGACCAGAGTCTTAGATTCTGGTTCTTCTAAAGCTAGAGCAATAGTAACTCAACCAAGGATGGAAAAATGGCCACTTCTCTTGAGAAATCTTGAATGTTTAAATTATTCCCTCTGCCTCTTCTGTCACATAATATTCTGGCCTTTCTCAAAAGTAAATTTTGTGGACAAATGCTTCTACTTCCATCAGAGAGGTAGTCAGTAGAGTGTATGCCAATGTAAGCTTAGCTTGATATATTTTCTACAAGAAAGTAACCATCCTATATCTCAACCATCAGCTGAAGTACCCATTTACAAATGAATAGACTTTAGGAAAAAAAACTGTGCCAAATAAATTGGAACAGAAATATACAATGATTTTGAAATGCATAATTAATAGTTGAAGGTATGTCAGGGTTTATTTGCTTATAGAGAAACTATGTTTTTACAGTTTGAAAGTGAAACTCAAAGTTATGAGGCCAGTTATTCAACTCATGGAGATAGTTGCTATTCCCAGGAGGTCTTATCAACATGGCTGCGTAGACAAGCCTTGAACAGTGATTCCATCAATAGACATGCTAGTGTGGAAGGAATGAATCTAACAGATCCTCAGCTTAGACAATTATGGGCAGCTGCACGATTCTAAGAGTGGCAGATACAGTCTTCCTCTGGGAAGACTCCCTCAGTTGGACATTCGATACAAAGTGGTTGGCCCTGATATCATATAATACAGGTAACATTATATGGACTGAGGATGTAGTATTTATGTATTTGTGTATGTGTGTGTGTGTGTGTGTGTATGTGTGTGTGAGAGAGTGAGAGAGAGATAGAGAGACAGAGAGACAGAGACAGAGACAGAGACAGAGACAGAGAGAGCATGGGAGGAATTAGAGGGAGGAAAGGGAAAACAATGTGATTATAATTTCAAAAACATTATTTTAAAAAATTACATGTAAACACACCTCTGATACAGCTATTCTAAGTTCTGAGTGACTTGTGTCATTAAAGGTGGCTTAACCATCCTTGTTCTAAGCCCTGTGTTGAAGACTCCCTAGCCCCTTCTCAGAGGTCTCTGCTTGGCAGGGCTCTCATTGCTTGATTCTCATCACTCTAGTTAGGAAGCAGCTCATCCTTTAGATGATGCGACTATTGTCATGGCTTGCTTTCTCACAGCTCAGCACACACCCATGTCAAGTTTACATGAGTAGAGAATGATGAACTCAGCAGTGTTAATCAGAGCCACCACTACATCAGGACCCTGTCACCAAGAGTTTTATTTAGTACCTCAAGTACCCTAAAGACCTTTGACACCCATCAAATCATATGGGAGCATTTAAGAATAATAAGCTCAACTGTCATCTGTATTCTGTTAGAAGAGCCTCCCACTGTACTATGTGTTTTATCTCATTTCACTGTTGAAATGCTGAATGCAGCTGTCATTCCTAGTATCCCTCTTTCACCGTGAGACTGAGGTCTCATGTTGAACCCGGGAATATGGTACATACACAGGCTTTCTTGACCTTCAGCTTATAAAAGGCTTTGAGTTTAATTCTGGGCTACTAAAGCTGACATTGTCTTCTCTTGGCCACTTCCCTAAGGAGCTGTGTCACATTTAACAAAGAGTGCTGTGACTGAAGAGAGCCTAGACAAAAGCCAAGACCAAAGGAAATCAGCCTACCATTTTTTATTGGCATGTTTTTCTTTCCTCTTAACTGCTGATTATCTTGTACAGAGGTGGCATGTGCAGTCTTGGTTGCACTGCAACTTCTGTTGTTCAATCTCTTCCTACATGACTTAGGATAGTGACACTGACTCAGTCTTACATTGCTCAACATGTTGACTTGAAGTCAAGCCCTAAGAAGCTTTTATGCTATCTGTAGAGTTTTATGGTTATATGGTCCTACTTGTTTTCTTGCCTCTAAATATTCTACACTTATCAGTAGAGGTCAAAGTTAGCCCAGGAGACACTGACTAAATACACTGAATGTACAGTGTGCTGGTTACAACTGGGATATATGCTATAGAGTCTGTGTGGCCAGTACCCCTTCTTCACAATTCACTGTGTGACCTTGGTCATGTTAACTAATGTATTTCCCCATATAAAATGTACTTTCATGAGAGATTAATGAGGCCATGAATATAAAATGCTTAGAATTGGGACTGTCAAAAAGCAACTATTAAGTGTTGTCTATTAGGTCAAAATAGGGAAAGCAGTAATCTCTAATTTTAGTTTTCTTTAGCTGGCATTAATAAGTTTCAGTGGTTTTGTTCCTAAATTCCAGTGGATTATAAAAATTTAATCCACAAAAATACCCATTCAAAAGTTTGGTTCAGAAGTTTGCTTAGTTAAAACCAAGCATGGTGGCTCACAATATTCATATAGTGTAAGGCTGAGATAGAAGAATCATGGGTTGGAGAATAGCCTGGACTGTACAATAAAACCTAGTTACAAACAGAATGTGTGTTTGTGTGTGTGTGTGTGTGTGTGTGTGTGTGTGTATGTGTATACACATATATAGAATGTGTTTATATATGTATATATGTTCATATGTATATACAAGTATATGTGTATATACATATGTGTATATATTATTTAACTCACCTCACAAACTGAGGAAATATTGATTTGATAACTGCCATGACCACACCACAGCCATTGCAAAACTGCCTCAACTTACCTTAAAATTCTCTTAATGTTTTATACCCAATCACCAGAGTTCTAACAAACTTAGGTAAAAAACTAATGAAGAAGAGTCTTCTGTAGTGATATGCTCAGGTTCATTACAAAGATGCAGGACTCCATATGCGCTTGTCTTAGAAATAGATCTTTATGCTGGCAGGCCATTCTCAATTCCAGTTGTTCTCTTGGGAGCCTACACTGGCATAAAAGCAATGATCTTGTTTTTCTTTTTCTTCATATTCTCTCTCTCTCTCTCTCTCTCTCTCTCTCTCTCTGAGTTCCTTTTGGTTTTGTAGTGCCGTTGCAAATGATGTCATTGCTCTTGGTTAAAACTGTGAGAAGTAAATCTCTCTCTCTCCTGTTCTTTGGCTTCACGCTAAAATAGCCTTATGGAAAGCAACTGCACGTGATCAGTGTTCACTAATTTCAGCATGGCCACAGGCTCCTAAATAGCTGCATGCAGAGATTTGTCACACCCCTTTTAATCTCTACACTTTTCAATGGTGATGACGTTGATTGGAGTAAAGTCTTCTGCTGTTTGTTGTTGTTGTTGTTTCTATTTGTTAGCTAATCTAGAAACTTTTGTGAAACATAAGAGGAGAGTCATTCTAAATTTCATTACGGAAGACAGAGTTCTCAGGTGGTTGTTGTCATGTGCCAATGAACATGTGAAAAGTATCCTCAGGACAGTTGTATGAGTGGTCATTGATAAAAACATAGCACCTGCTGTGTGTCAGAAGTCAGTATCTTAGTTGAAGGTTGAGCTGGATCATTGCATAGAACTGACAGGAAAAAAAAGAAGAATGTGCTCCTCCATCTCCTTGATCCTGGGCCTTTTTTACTATGGGGGTTTATTCATCTCCTTTACACTCCCAGTTTCAGAATAAACATGTCTTTCAATATGTTCTTTAGCAACCTCTATCTGAAATGTTATTTCATAAGACCAAAGTAATCACTTTTTTTGCCTTATGATAAGAGACAAAGGTCATCTAGAAGAAAAACTTGCCTTTTAAAATATTCTTTTAGTCAACTCAATTCATTGTCTTTGGCTTCTATTCAATAAGAAGTTTACATGTGGATGAATATCTTGACTATCTCTAATATCAAATATCAAATATTATTCATAGGAGATACTCAAAGTTCACTATAAGATTGCCACAGCTAACTTTCCTTTTTATAATTTATTGCTATGTATGTGTTTGTGAGTGTATGTTTGTGAGTATATGTATTACATACATGTGTGTTTGTATATGTATATCTATTTGTGTGATATATGTGTATATGTGTTTGTGTGTGTGTTGTGTTTCTGTTCAAATGAGTGCAGGTGCTCTTGGAAGCTAGTGGCATCAGATCCTCTTGGAGCTAGAGTTCCAGATGTTTGTAAGCCCCCCTGTGTGAGAGCTAAAACTGAACTCAGTTCTTCTGCAAGAGAAGGACAAGAACCTAAACTCTAAGCCAACTCTAGATCAATGTTTCTCTTCACTTCATGACACAGATTAGGAAAACAAAATAGTCATGGAGGATACCAGAATAACAAAGCCCACTGAGTTAACCAAGAAAGGCTGACTCAGAGACACTGAAGCAGAAAAACCAGGACCTATACAGGTCTGCACCAGATTCTCTGCATATACATATACACATACATATGCATATATACATGTACACATACATACACATATACACATACACACACAATCACACACATACACATAAGCACACATGTATATGCATGTAACACACATACATATATACTTTCAGTTTAGTATTTTTATGTGACTCCTGAGTGTATGAAAGAGTGGGTCTCTGATTCTTGTGCCTTCTCTTGGGGCTCTTTTCCTTCTAGTGCTGCCTTGTCGAGTCTCACTGTTATGGGTTTGGTTTCATCTTTTTACGTGTTGTTTTGCTGCATTTGGTTATCTCCTAGAAGCCTGTTATTGTCTAATAAGAGACAGAAAGGGAGTGGATCTGGAGAGAAGGGGGAGTGGAGAAGGACTGGGAAGAACAGACTGAGGGGAAAATGTAACCAAGAGATATTGTATGAGAAAAGAATCCATTTCCAAAAGAGGAAAAACAGAGACAAAGCACATAGTACAGATGTAACAGCTCTAAATGTTTGCTGGGCAGTGCTTACTTTGTGACTTTATCCTCACAGAAATCACTATGAAAAAGCACATTCATTTTCTACATAGTGGCTCTAGCTACTGTCACAAGTCTTGAGGAAACCATTTGAAAATATATTGACTACTCATAGTATTTGCAAGAAAAAAAGTGAACATACTAGCTTGACTTTCAAACAACTTGGGTCATTTGATCAACAAATATTATTATGTTTACCATATGCCTGCCCACAGGAAATGAGAACAAATCAATGCACAGCACTAAGGAGAGACACAGCCATGGAGATTCTAACTTCTTACAGAAGTATCTCCTTTGAAACATACACTAGTACCAGCCAAGGACCTTTTACTAACAACAGGGTACTGGTTTAAATAAGAACAGCCCCCAGGGGCTGGCCCACAACTGGAACTATTTAGGAAAGAGGTGTGACCTTGTTGGAGATGGTGTGTTATGGAGCTGGTTTTGAGATTGCAAAAGCCTGGTTTCATTCTGTTAGCTCTTTCTGACTTGTATTTTATGGATCAAGATGTGAGCTCTCAGTTACTGCTCCATCACCATGCCTCTCTCCTGCTATGCTCTCTGCCATGATGGCCATGGACTCTAACCCTCTGAAACTGTAAACTTCCAATAAACTACTCTACAAGCTGCTTTGGTCATGAGGTCTTATTACAGCAATAGAACAGTAACCTAGATAAAAAGTGTTCCTTATTTCATAGCACAGAGGACCTTTTCTTTTTAGTTGATAATCACTGCAAGAGAATAGATCTTTGTGTTAAAATGCCCTTGCTGGCCAAACTTGTGTTGAGAGCACTGCTAAAATGCTTCCTGTGGATGTCCCTTGACTCACTGTATAATTGGTTCCTTATTACACAAGATGCTTCCAAGATCCCAAGTAAGACTATCTCCAGTTTTCCTACTTCAATTCTATAGAAGCCTCCTTGTTTCCTAGATCAGTTGACCTTCGAAATGGGCATGTGGTTAGTGATATACATGGGAAAGAAATAAGAAGGGTGGTCAAATCCAGATGGTAACAGGACTTGGAGGCTAAGGACCCTTCAGGAGGTGGGGACTAGCTGGCAGAAAGCAAATCTACAGAGCAGGACCTGGTTTTTCTACTACCCTTTCTATGTCAAGATAAACTTAGAAATCTTGGAGAATCTGCTAAGGCAATTTACATCACCTGTTAGAATTAATACTGTGACAGAAAATTAATTTGTTTTGGCTTTGCTCTAAATAGGTACATGTTATATAGGAGGCCAGAGGTTATGTTAGAGATATCCAAGGATGCTGGCCACCTTTGTCAGTGCTGGGCTCTGCAGACAGACTGAGGGACAATCACATCCAAACCCCAGCCCACCCACTCTTCTCACTGATACTCCTCTTGCTGGTCATTGATTCTAAGAGAGAAAACTTGAGAACTGCCCAGAGCCTATGGTCCTCATTCCTGTTCCTCAATATGACAGGCATTCAGGTCCTATAATATTGGTAGGACAGGAATGCCTGGGCTAAATCTCGTCTTTAGACCACATACAGAACAGGGTACATGTGCGAGCACATGTGTGTGTGTGCGTGTGTGTGTGTGTGTGTGTGTGTGTGTGTGTGTGTGCATGCGCATGGGCAACACACACACACACACACACACACACACACACACACACGGTTTTTAAAATATTTTTCTATTTACAAAGTTAAATCTGAAATAATGAGAGAATGTTAGCTTTAGACAGCAATTTACTTCATGAATGGGAATTAAGTTACAATTCTGAGTTTCCTGTCTTAAAGCACAAACTAGTAAATGTTAACAATTTTCCAGTTAAAATTGTTTGATGGTATGAGGGTACTGGGAATATGTTAATCAGTCATAAAATCGTTAAGCTGCACCTTTGTCCTGTGAGTAGAAGCTAGATTATCAAATAGTAACACAGACCATTCATATGAGCTATAAACAGGGACATGTTGCCTTATAATAGTCTTTCCCCTTAGTTTAGCAGGAAAGAATTGGAAACAAATATGAAGAAACTAAATTCCTAAGGAAACTCCTACTTTGTAAGACAAACTATCTTCAGTTCTTTTCAATATTGCAATATACACATTATTTCAGTAGAAAGACAATAAATAAAAGTCATTTGTATTCTATTGGGGAAAAAAGGCTATGCCCTAGAGCAATAGTGACAGTAAATGCTGAAATAAGAAAATACACTAAGATGTTCATTACTAGACTGACTGGATTGGTGCTGCTTTCACATAAGGCAGGCTCAAATGTAAATTTAAAATGTAGCCAGTGGAGCAGTAAGGACACCAACCCACCCACAAACTTTTGCACCAATAATTTATCCTGTGTATGCAAGGACAGGAGATGGTGCAGAGACTGAGGAAATGGCCAACCAATGACAGGCCCAACTTGAGACCCATCCCATGGACAAGCACCAATCCCTGACACTAAGAATGATACTCTATTATGCTTCCAGGCAGGAGTCTAGCATGGATGACCTCTGAGTGGCTCCACCCAGCAGCTGACTCAGACAGATGCAGTCACCCACAGCCAAACAGTGGATGGAACTTGGAAATTCTTATGGAAGAATAGAGTGAAGGATTACCAGCATGAAGGGGATAAGAACTCCACAGGAACACTAACAGAGTCAACTAATCTAGACCTTCGGAGCTCTCATAGACTGAACCACCAACCACAGAGCATGTACCATGGGCTGAACCTGGGTGGGAGAGGATGTGCTTAGCCCCACAGGGACTTGATGTGCCAGGGTGGAGGGATACCCAGGGGGTCCCCACCTGCTCAGAGGAGAAGGGGAGGGGGAAAAATTGTAAGAGTGAAAAACCAGGAAGAAGGCAGTGAGTGGGATGTAAAGTGAATTTTTAAAAAAAACTTAAAAAAAAAAAGATGTAGCACTAGAATGAAATCCTATCATGTACATAGACTACAAGTGTACACTCAGCTTCTAAGTTCCTGGATGTTATGATTTAGATCAAAAACAGACAACAGGCTTTGTTGTGAAAGCTTTTCCCCCAGATAGAGATGGTATGTTTGGGAGACTAAGGACTCTTTAGGAAGTAGAGACTAGCTAGCACAAGTATGTCAGTGAGGGTGATGCTTTAAAGATTATAGCCAAGCCTCAGGTCCTGCCTGCACCTTGCTCCCTCTGTTTCCTGCTTCATTGTGAGTTAAATGGTCTTTGACCCAATTCTTACTACCACCATCTGAGCTGGCCTTCAGTGCCTCCCCTACTATGGTGATCTGAGTCCTTTGAAAACGGGATCCCCAAGTATAACCTTTTCTTTTTATATTGATTCTGTCAGGTACTGTGGTCACAGTGACATCAACATAACTAATATACCTGGGGATTTTAGAATGTGGGAAAACATTGTGTATTTCTTTTCCTATGATACTGATTTTTTATCCTTTGGCTGTTGGGAAGCTCAGAGTCTAGTCTGTACCTTCTTCTAGCTTTCTTCAGAACTGGTAAGTAGATAGTTTGTGTCTCTTCATTTAATTCTCAGTACTTATCTTGTCTTCCTTGTCTTTGTTTTGGTTGTCCTGTGTTTCTACTGAAAGCTATCTCAAGGGTTTTCATGGACATGCTGAGGTTTTACAATTAGTTTTAGATAACTAGTAAAGAATGAGGAACAAATATGATTTTATTTTCAAAATTCTCCAGTTCATATGAAATCTTGGAATTTTAGGAGAGAAGGAGGCTTAGATTTCCTTTAATTCAACACCTGTATTAAGAAACAGGAATCAGAAGTTAGTTAATTTACCTAAGACTGATGTGGGACATCCCTCTTGAATCCTGTTATATCTTTTCCTTTTGAGACATATCTGTGTTTCAAGCATAATGTCTATCCAAATCAATAAATAAGATTGTAGACTAGGTTCTTTATTTTGCACAATTTTCTAAAGCTTTCTTCATAAAGAGTGATTAAACGTTATGTGCTCTAGGGTCTACCCTCCTCTTGCCAACCAACAGCAGGTCTTTCCACAAACTACTGCTCAGGCAGCTGCCAAGAGGAAGCCCTGAGTCCCAGGACTCCTGCCAGGAGCCCAGCTGGAGACTGTGTCCAGGGCTAACTGCTGCCTTGGGTTGTTATGTCAGGATCTCCAGCAGTTAGAATACGCTTAACCAGCAGCAAAAAAAAAAAAAAAAAAGTAAACTTCCAGAAAGATTGGCTGCCTTACTAAGCTAAGCCACCTGGCTGAGAGGAAGATCCTCTTAATCTTTGTTCTGGGCCACAATGGGCATAATAGTAAGCAATGGTTTCCCTGTGTCATTCACTCTAAATCACTTCTCCATCACTGAGTAATTGTCAGGGGTGATCCTAGACACAAGGGTCATGTTGTGGCTGATGTGTGGACCCCTTTATGGGCTCTACACTGATAAGACCTGGCAGGTCAGCATGATGGAATGCAGAGGGAGCATGCCTATTCCATGCAGATAGCCAACGATGGCCCCCAAAGAGACTCTGTGACCTGAAATTCTGTATATTCTTAGTATCCGCGCTCTACTGCCAGGATGGCTAAGAGTTGTTTACTAGAGTACATTTAACAACTTCTACTATTATAAACACTAATATTATTGTCTCTAACTGGAAAAGGAGTTTGGAATTTGACTATCTAGCAACTTCAAGAGATTCAGGTTGGCAAATCTTGTCAGCAAGTTCTTTATAATTAGAGATTGGGAGAAATGGAAATACGGCATCAGAGATCTGGGACCCTTAGGTCTTTGACCAGCCATGAGTTCAAGGGAACATAATAAGAGATTCAATAAGTAATAATGAATGTAAAGACAAATGCTTCAGGAATGGTCTAATGAAAGAGCATGGGCTCTTCCCTCTACACTAAAACATTGTTTCCTGTGCAACAGATTCAGGTTCTTTCTGCAGCTCCCCACCTCCCCCTGGGAAGCCCCTGTCCTTTCACAACACTGCTAGGCTGAGCAGTCACTAAGGAGGTTTGGGATGGTAACACTGGACTGAAATGTTTCACTTCGTGGTCAGAGTGATATTGACAGATCTCTGCATGGGGGCATCCAGCATCATTGCTTCAGGAATCTCCTTGGTATATTTGGGATTTACCACCTCTATACTGTCAAGGACAAAAACTACCCACAGAGAGCAATAGTTACAGAATGAGATAGCTGCCTGTCAGGTACCAGGTCAATTTCCTGACATCCTTGCTTCCTGAATTCTCCTCACTATATTCAGAGGTATCTGAACTGTACACTTCAAGAACAGAAACTACCCATGCATAGCCACAGTGAAGTGGAGACATAGGTTCCATTCTGGTGACAAGGCTAGAATTCTGTTAAGTTCTTCATTGAATTATCTTCTACTTAAACCAACATAAGTAAAAGGATGAGCAGAAACCAACCCAGCAAGAGATAACTCGTATTGACAATAGAACCATCAATCTCAGAGTCAATGAGAAATTGGCAAATTGATCCTTCTTGGCATGGCCTGTGAATGCAGTCCTTAGTAGAGTCAAGTGAGTTTGATCCCTTCCCTTAGGTAGGACCTGAGTGACATGCCATTGCTAGCCAGTGTCTTCAATCACTTTGGATTGTGACTGAGCTTTGAGAGGCCCTGCATCCATTACAGGTATGGGGCCAGTTAAGCAAATGATTTGCTGCTGACTTGGAAACACTTAAGTGACTTTAGTTATTATCTCTCTGCATGCCTAGATGGAGCCACATGAGTATTCACTGCCAAGTCTACTTCAAGGCAATGGGAACAATGGGACCAGTGTCTCACTGAACAAGAAAGCCAACACACAAGACAGGGTCAAGAACCTCCAGATTTATCTCTCATTATCTCCTTCATGTGATGCAATCAGAATCTATTGTCCAATATTATACTTGAGGAGGTTTTTGTACTAGTAACTTGAGGGAAATGGTATTAAATAAAAATAATAGTATGAAAAAAAATAATAGTATGCTGTATTACACTCCAGTTACTACTGGTAATTTCTTAATTTTAAACATAGTTGGGGACACACAAGAAGCTGCCTGACCAATGCCAATACTTCTGCATTTCTACCTTGGCAATAGATTAGTTTTCTTCAGAGCATTGTACAGAGAGAGAGAAAAAGTAGGAAGAAAGACAGGGATGGGGTGATGAAAAGAGAAAGAGAGAGAGAGAGAGAAAGAGAGAGAGAGGAGAGAGAGAAGAAAGAGAGAGAGGGAGGGAAGAAGGGAGGGGAAGGAAAAGAATAGGCTACATTTCCCAGCCTGCCCTGCAATTGAACCAGTTCTGTTCCAATAGAGGGGAACAGTCTTCGCTGGTTGGAGTCTCCAAGCAAAAAGTTCAAAAGTGACTTTTTAATGAGTATGAGCCCTGCTTGTCACTCTTGATCATTTTCTTGCTTCAAATGTGTGTAGGATGGCCATCAGTTAGCAACCATCTTGAAGGCATGTGGTTGAAGATCAGACAAGTGACAGCACAGGGGGAAGGAAGACAGGATTCTGAGCTCCTGAAAACATCATGTAGCTGTGATGTCAGCAACCAGAGGCCACTTTCTGCCACTTTTCTATAGTATGCTACTGTTTTAAGGGCCGGTTATACTCATTGCTATATTGGCATAATAGAGAAGTGGGACATGCTGGCTTGAGTAAGTCTCTAGTTCTTGCCTTTGGGTGAACAATAAAAATTTTGGCACAGTTGCTTTCTCTCTCATAACCTTGGTTCTCCTCTCTATGAATTAAATAAACAGGTCAATTTCATTTTATACTCCTGATTTTTTTTTAACAACTGGGAATGTTTTTGTTTGTTTGTTTTCTTAGAATATCATTCTTAAATGTTCATATAAAAAAAGAAATAATTGATTTGGATTTATATGTTTTTAAAATAAAGATAGCAAGAGTGACAGAGAGAGAGAGAGAGAGTTACAAATGCTAGGAATCACAAAGCAACAGATGAAACCTCAAAGAAGTGTCAGTTAAAACAAGTAATGATTGAATAACCATGGCCCCCCGGCAAGAAGCTGGCTGAGCATTATGCGCGCGTTTACAATTCCAGTACTCTGGAAACTCGCAAATTGGAAGCTCCCTGGGGTGTATAGAGAGACCCAGAAAAAAGTAGGGAGGGCATTAAGAGAATGAAGGAGAAACCTATATAAATAAGAAGGAAAGGGAGGGGATAGGGAAAGAAGGATAGAAGAAGAAAGTCAGAAGGAAAGATGTCAGCCCAAATCTGAGATTTTTTTGACAATGACCGGGAAATGGAGGCAGGAAAGAACTGTCTCCACCTGTCATAGCCCCATTTGGAAAAGAAGCTCGAGAGTTTGGGTGGACAGTAGGGAAGGAATGAACCCCGTTCAGGCTGTGCTGGGGGCTCATAATTGAACATTAGCCCATTTGGTTCAGCACTGGGTCAGAACAAGCTCAATGCAACACAGGCAATACTGGATTTGGCAAGAAAGAAGCTTCCCCCTCTGTTCCCCACATTCCCCATCCCTTTCCAAACACCTCTCTTGTACACACCACAGTTCTGCAAGGTACACGATTCAATCCACAGTGATTAGTCACCTACTGTTTACGCGCTGTCTTGCTGGGGATTGGAGGTGCTCTAACAGCAAAAACTACAAGTGTATTAAGATTCCTGAGAGGAATGATGTTTAAACTCATAATTACAACAGTAAAGACCACGGAAACGCAAGCTCCTGGTCACATGAAGCGTTACGCTAAAAGAGTATTGAAAACTTAAGCTTCAACAAAGCAAGGCAAGATAATAAAATCTTTTCCCAGTTTTAATTTTTTTATAATACTCCATTATGACATTCTAGAAAATTATGACAATAAATTGAAGCCCCTGACCCACATATAAGTACCCACTTCACACGGACAGTTGGAGAAAATAATCAGATCTCCATAAAGGTGCTCAGTGCTGTGGCATAGCTATTGACCAGCACCATGGGATCGTATTCTCCCATTCCAGGATTTATTATAACTTGCATAAGCTTCACCCTGCAAGATATCCAATAATGAAAAAAAAAAAGTTTAAAGTTTACAAATAAGCATCACTCTCAGGCTCATAGCTAGTCTGTCCACTAGCAAAGAAAATAAGAAAGAATTAAAGATATAAATATAAACATGTATCATGAAAAGTTGTGTGTCCTGCAATGGCAACCAATTGATTATCAGTTCATTCACAAGAATCAAAAAATTATATGTCTTATAAAGTCTACAAGAAGTTGTCATGTTTCTGCCTGGCAGGTACCTTCCAATATCCACCTCCTGTCGTTCCCATTATCAAGCTGAAACAAAATCATCTGGAATGGAAAAAAAAAATCTTTGATAGGCTTTTCAAACTAACCTTGTGAAAACAGATATATGTCCAAGCCTATGGTGACAAACAGTGTTATTATCTTCCTTCCTCTAATATTTAACCAATCTAAACACTCAGGAGGAAAATGTTATCTGAAATCCAGCCACTTTATAGGCATTCACTTGGTCTTCTTTAGATGACTGGCCTAGCTTTGTGCACAAGTATCTCAAACACTTGTTTGAAAAGGCTTTCTCAAGTGAGTAGACAAACAGGAGAAGTGTTCTTTAGCAATCCCTCCCTCTAAGCCTCCAATGATGCTATCTTCTTGTACTTTAATGAAGGAAAAGATAAATATGATCTGTGCCATGCCCAGCTGTGTTGTTCTTGAGCTGTGGAATTCACAAAAGGAAAATTCCAAATCATACATTTATCAGTGGCCAAGCTTGGTAAAGCAAATAGATTTTAGTCTCTTGAGTTTGCTTGAATAAAAGATTAACTGTTGATAGCACAACATACCACACTCAACATACTTATGAATAATCAAAGTTTAGAGGAAGGCCTGGCCCTTTAAGAATATTACCTAGCAAAGATGTGCTAGTGGTATTTATACACCTTTCCATATTTTCTATCATACATTCAGTACTGAATGAACAATCATCCTTTACAAAACATGTATTCAAAAACACCAGTTACTACTGCTTCCTTAAGAATTTTAGGGAGAAAGATAGAAACTGGAGACAGGACACACACGGATACACAGTTGGGATTTTTGTACGTACAGGATCAAGTCAGTAAACATCAGCACATGAGGCCTAGAGGAGTCACAGCCAGGCTCTGCATTTTCAAAGACTTCTGTGGGGAGGAGAGGGGTGTCATGGTATCTTACCCTACTCATGACTAATGCTTTGCACCTGTATATGAGATTATTCCCAGTGCACACAAAACCCCCTCTCTTCTGTTTACTTTCGTGTTCTAATTCTATTCCTAGGTGGCCAGGCTGCCATTCTGCTGCCCTCCTTGTCTCAGTTAATGCACCAAGGCATGCTGAATGCTCTGTCTACTCGAGAGAACATATTAGTTAATGATTACATGAGAGCTAGAGTCCCTGCACTACATTTCTAAGGCTCTGAAAAAGATTGCTAATTTCTCTACCCCATGTCTTTGGGTATAGCTTTCGTTTAAAAACTCAAGATATTTTTTTAATAGTTATCATCAATGAAACAATATCCTCAATAGCATATTCTGAATACACTGGACACAGTGTTCTAGTGAAGGCTGGCACCAAAAAATAAATAAATAAATAAAAGCTCTGGCCTCAGTCACAATAAAGTCAAAACATACTGGTGGTAGGACATAAAAATAAAATTTACAGCCAGGCAGTGGTGGCACACGCCTTTAATCCCAGCACTTGGGAGGCAGAGGCAGGTGGATTTCTTAATTCAAGTCCAGCCTGGTCTACAGAGTGAGTTCCAGGACAGCCAGAACTACACAGAGAAACCCTGTCTAGAAAAAACAAAAAAAAGAAAAAAAGAAAGAATAAAATTTACATCCCTTGGATTCCTGGCAGCCTTTGGCCACTTTAGAATGTGCCTCCCCATTTGCTGGTATCCTGCTCAGTAACAATTCTCCTCATGCTCATGGTTTTAGGAATTCTTAATCTAATCTCACTTAATTCTAAGGAAATGCAGGTATCAATAGTTTCTGGCACCAAGTGTATTCTTAGCAGGCATGCTTCTAGAACCCAAAAGCTAATTATCTATTTATTTGGGATGCCCTCTAACTATGTGAACATTTTTGGTTCCTGGATTAAACCTGGACTTTGAAAAGTAAGAGAGTTTTTGTTATGAAGGCATGCCTTGCCTTCAAATGGGTTCAAAAATCTTTATGTCCCAATCTTCCTTTAGTAGCAGCTCAACATACACATACACACACACACACACACACACACACACACAAGTATACACATATATAAGTGCACATGCTATAATAGTCAAACTCAATCGACCCAGGGAATAGATGTTGTGTAAACTATTCTTACAGATTCCTTTTAAAAGGAATCATTTCATGATTTGTATTTAAAAAAATGACCAAAGAAAATGGACAATAGATAGTGGTTTTTAATTATTTCATTGGCCATAGTTAGATAATGTTCAAGCCTAGAATTGGGCATCAGACTCTGGATAATAATTGATCAATCTTTAGCACTATGGGTTAGTATCTAGTGATCTAGCTAGATACATTGAGCTTATAAAAACTTCAGTGGAGACCAGGAGCAAGCACTCAGACCAAGCATAGCTTACACACGTGACCAAATAGTTCATCTTCAAGATGTCTGAACCCTAGCACACGTACACAGATGCATACACATCAACTAAGTATGCTATTTATATATCAAATCACAGCGTGCATTTTATATATGGAAATATACATCTGTCCAGTATTAAACTCAGTACCAGTAAGTTTAGTCATGCACTGAGGCCTTGAAAACAGAAGTGTTCAAAAGGTGGTGGCTGTTCTTGGTTGTCAACCTGCCTACAACTGGAAGTAACTAAAACATCTGTGAGGGATTCTGTCATAATTAAATCATGTGGAGTGGGAAGACCCAGTTTTAATCAGGATCTTTTGGGGTCGGAAGATCCACCTTTAATCTGGGCCACATTTCCTGCTGGCAGCCTATTTAAAGGGCATGGAAGAAGGAAGCTCTCTGCCTGCTTGGCTTCGCTTCTGCACTAACATTAGCGTCTACTTCTTCAGGATTCTGTGGACCAGCTGAGATACCTGGCCTTGTGGACCGAACAACTAAGCCAATTATTATGCCTTTGAAGACTGATGCTTAATATGCATAATAATCACCACCATAAAGACCATGAAAACCCAAGCTCACGCTTATGGTAAAGCATAGAGCTAAAAAAAAAATAAATAAAATAAATAAAAATAATAAAAAACAAAAGGGTTGAAAACTTAAGTTTGAAAAAACAAGAAAAGATAAAAATCTTTATCCAATTTTAATTTTTTTGCTCCATTTATACTAGGAAAATGATGACAATAAGTTGAGTCCCTAGCCCCACACACACAAGCACACGTTTCTCAGGGAGAGAGGAAAAAAGTAGTCAGAGCCTACAAAGGTGATCAGCGCCGTGCCATAGCTATTGGCCAGCACCATGGGACTGCAGATGGCTTGTTGGTTATGTTATCATTCAGGACAATCCAAGTCTGGAAATAACATCTGCCCTCTGTGAGAGCTACTCCCTCACATCAAAGGATTGCCCCAGCAGGGCAGACACAGGATGTATGGGCCTGAGCACAGCCACATCTTCACACCATGAAGCCAAATCGTTTTGATAAGGGCCACAGGCTCACTCCTAGCCCTCTCTCCGCTAAGGCATAGCTTGCTCAATGTTAAAATAATCAAAGAAATCCCAAACTACTGTGCCAAACAATTGCTTATTCAGAAAGCCAGAAAGGGAAGGGGAGCTGTGGCTCCCCAGTGCTAAAACAACAGCCCCCCAAAAACTACTTTCCTAGTTGATAATTTTTTAATGCTAGCATTTTAAAACCAGATATTTATTGCTCTTTTAAAATGTCTCACGGTAACGTTTTCAGTTCTGCAACAGTGCCGCTACATTCCAAGGCCAGCTATTATACACTGTCCATAAAAAAAAAAAAATTAACACTACCAAGACCATTTTTCCTGTGCTTAAGCTTATTCCAATGAAAACCACCTATAGGCATAAACCTGATATTGCTGTTCACCACACATTAACTCAGAGTTCCTCCGGGTGTGACGCCCAGGTGACTCCTGCGATGCAGATTTCTACAGATCTGGCTAGAAACCTGCATGATTGAGCACCCCACTCATGGCAGAGTACAACCATTGATCTTCTCTTATTTTACCCAATCTGCACTTAGTCTTAGAAAATTAACCCTTTGGCAGCGTGAGTTCACATTACTAAACACAAAAAGAGTCTCTCCTGTGGGCTAGGGAAAGTGCATTAGTTTTCCACGTAGGACCTAGGGACTTCTGGGAGTCTGACATGATTCATGAGAGGCAGAGAGAGAACATGGCTGAGATGGGAGTTGGGGGAGAAGTGTGGGCTCTGCAAGAAACGAGCTCATGGAGTCCTAAAGCTAAAGGGAACTTAGACATCACTTCTGTAAGCTTTCAGCACACTGCCACTAGTGACATGGACTGCATCGTTCTTTCTTCCATTGCCCCAGAGTATTCAGAGGTAAAGGAAATAAGGGCAGAAGGAACATGGCTCTAGAGAACAAAATACTCTATTATTAAAGAAACCTAGAAGTAAATGAAGACAGACCTCGCAGTGTGAAGATGGCCTCTGAAATGCTCTCTGAGACAGTCCTGGTTTAAATTCTCAACTACATTTTGATGCTAAGAAAACTACCTTAGAAGCTGAGGCAGATGGTGACTATACGAGGAAAATATTAAGGAAGGATAGCATGGGACTGGAGAAACAGCTCTTCCAAAGGACCTGGGTTTGATTCCCAGCACCCACGTGACATTTCAGAACTCTCTGAAATTCCAGGAAATCTGAAGGTCTCTATGCACACTGGGCAAGCACACAGTACAGTGCATGTGTAGACACAGTATCCAGACACATAAAAAATAAAATTAAAAAAATAAAAGGGGAAGCAAACATTTGCACACCTGCATGGCACCTACAACCTTCTAACACTCGGTGGCTTCACATTCAGTTCAGCCTAAGCCCATAAGCAACTTCTATCTGTCTGTCAATGCAATTCCCCACACCCTATCTCTCTAACTCTCTAAACACAAGGGAAAGTTCACAGGGTGGGTGCCAGATGCAGGAGGTCAACCCAATCCTGCCACATCTGGTGGAAAGAGCAAGGGGTGGGGGAGGGGGGTGCCGGGGAATTGAGGACAGAGCTGATTGTAGTGTGCAGTCAGGAAACAGTGAAGAGAAACAAGCTCCCAGTTAACTTCTGTCCAAGCATCTACCTCCCAAGTGCAGAAGTGTGAAAATGAGGGAGACAGCTGCAGGCTACACACCCAAGAAAAATAGGAATTGTATATATGGACTGTGTTCAGGTTATCCACCTGCTATTCTATAGAAACACTCAGCCATTTACACATTTTCTATGGGATCCCCTGGTCACAAACAAGCCACCTTTACAGTTCAGAACATCTACCCAAAGCAAGGGAGCCCTAAACAGGCATTTCTGCCCTCGCCTTATGTACTTCACATCACAGATTTCAAAGACACAAAAAGCACACATACCATAGAAGCCCTCAACTAAATTACCTGTGCCTCCTTCGATGGAGATCCCATCACAAAGAATGACATTCATCATGCTCTTACATAGAAACCAGCAAGCTGCGTTCACAGAACATGACCAGGAAGAGAAGAGAACATAGTCTCCACCATCTATGCTCCAACTAGTCAATAATTATCTAGGTGGTATCAGTTGTGTTTTCTGTGCATCCTGGTTGGCCTCTGAGTAAAGAGAAGCAGTGGAGGGCCTGGGAAGTCTGCGGTCCCTCTGTAGGAGCATTATCTCAGGCGGCCTGTGTGAAGATGGGGTGTATGCAGCCTTTAATCTACATGTTTACTGCTTTCCAATTAATCCACTTCTGAAGAATAGTTGCTCATCCTAATCACATTCAAAGGCCCCACTGGCAGCAGGAAGTATCACTTATCAGCAATTTCTTTCTTGGAAACGCTAAAGGAAGATGGCTTTGTCCCCATGTGCTATGCTGGCTGCATGGAGGAGGGCCTCTGTCCAGGAAGTACTTAAAGGTTAATAGGCATAAAGGACCGTGTCACACCTCTCCAAAGCTCTTCAGAGATCAATAAAAATTAGTGTCACTTTAAAATAATGCCTGATTTGTAAGGAAGGGAGGAAGGATATGTGTTTGGTAAATATCACTGCTTAGATCTAAATAAACTTTGTCACAGAAAAGGGAAAGAAATTCTGCAGATCTTCATGATGTGCCTTGAAGACTAGAGTATTGTCTCATTTCATGCTACTAGAGTGTCTTAAATGGTAAGTTGCCCAAAGTACTCATTAGCTGAAAGCATCCAAAGAGTCTGACCAGGAGAAATCAAAAGACACATTCAAAGGCAGGACATTTGTCCAGCATGGATAAGGCCTTGGATCAGGTATCCTACCAGGAAGAGGGTGGAAGGAAAGAAATACTGAAATAAAATAAGCCTCCAATCTGAATGCAAATTCTGAAAGCAAAGTAAACAAAAGTGCTATTATAACATAAATGACTGATCTTCACAAATCTGGCAAAATGACCTATGTCTACTAGGCTAAACAATATCCCTAGCCACATATGACTATTTGAATACAAAGTATCCAAACTCGATATCCTTATTCCTACTGATGCTCAGTGGGCGGCACCACATTGGCTGGATTTTCATCACTGCAGAGAACTCTACAAGCAAACACTGACTCCAGGGCACATGACCAATTTTACAGTGAACACTGATGTGTGACATGCTAAAATACAAGGTGCGGCTCATAACAAGGGCAGGAAAGGGATGGCATATTCAAATCATAAAGAACCATGTTTCCTACTGAGGCTCAATTCTGATTTTGAGGAAAATCTTGCAGAATATAACTAAGATTTTGTTTAGCTAAGTGATGGTTTCAGGAAAAAATCTCAATTCTTCCTTTTATAATCTTTTTCATGTGAAAAAAAAAATCCTTCCTCCAAGTTGAGCTCTCTCACTTTTCCTTTCTCTTTCTGTCTCTCTGTTCTTTGTCTCTCTCTGCTCTCTCTCTCATGTGTGTAAGTATATACATGTTTGTGTGTGTGTATATATTTATGTCCTCATGTATACTCATATAAGCACATTTACATATACACAGTGGCTCACTGAGATAGTCATAGCATCCAAGAACCTGCTAAAAATATTGTCTGGTAGCTTGAAGTACAGACACTAAAGCAAGATTTGTTTTTTGTTTCTGTTTTTGCTTTTTCTTTTTGTTTTTTAATCATGGAGCTGAAGAAATAGTTCAGATGGTTAAGTGCTTAGGGAGCAAGCATGATGACCTGAATCCAATCTCTACCATCAAAACCAGGCATGTTAGTCCATGCCTGTAATCCCAGCACTGGGGAGGCAGAGACCAGAGTGTTCCCAGGGTTTCCTGTCCAGCCATTCTAGCTGAAGCAGCTAGCTCCAGTCTCAGCCAGAAACCCTGTGTCAAAAATAAGGATGAGATGATTGAGAAGGACACTCAACCTCAGCCTCTGGCTTCTATGTGCACATTCTCTATTCCTATAGGAATAAATATTTAAATGCATTTCACCATGGGAGTATGCTGAAGATTGAAGCCATTATCCAGGTGTTGTCAGTAGGTCAGGTTTTGAAAAGTCACCTGACTTTCATGTTTAATTAAGGAGCTATCTTGAGAGCAAGAAAGACTGATAATGCTCCAAGGTCATTTTCTGTGCAGGAACATTGTTATCCCAGTAAATATCTTAGTTTTCCAAAGATATACAAATACCAGTATAAAATACACTATTTGATCTCACTCTCTTTTTCTGTTGCACTGTAGCTGTTTGATAATGAGGATATCCACAGGGTCACACATGCAGAGGCAGTCCCACCATACTACTGGTCTACCTACCCAGAGAGAAGCTGGAAGAAGATATAGAATGAGCTATGGTGGTGATCAACTTGTAGCATTGGTTGTAACACCAATATTTAAAAGTATAGCTGGCTATAATTAATCAAATGGCAATAAATTAAGAGAATTGCTATTCACATAATTATAAATGTTCACAATTATGTCAACTATAATATTGAATTGTACCTCATTGATGACAAGTTCTTTTTATTAATGTAGATGGCATTATTTCTTCATACTAGGGAATACCCACTGAGATGTTCAATTTCTGAGGCTTTACTAAAACTAAAATCCAGGTTTGATAGAATAAGTTATTTAAATGTACATAACATCTCACCCAGCACTGTAAAATAAAGTATACACCTTTTTTGCCATAGCCACACAGCCTGGACCTTATGGTATTTTAAAGGGGAGGGAGGGGCCAGGTATGGTGGCACAGGTCTGAAAAACAGCACTCAGAAAGTGGGGGCCAGAGAGTCCAAGTCCCAGGTTAGCCTGGTCTACAATGTGAATTTGATGACATAATGTTATACAATAAGATCTCAGCTCAGAGAAACAAAGAAAACAATGGCAGAAGGAAGATCAGATTATTATAGTGTTGAAGAACTTCTAACCTTGTATTGATTTTTGAAAAAAATCATCTTAACACAGAAATAATACAGGACTACAAGTTTGTTCATAAATTCTCTATATATGACAAACCAGCCTGGAGCTGTACATATCATACCTCAGTCTGTGCTCCCTCCTCTCTGCAGACACATTCAGTATGACTAGAAGTTGTGTGCTAGGCCCATTTTATATCTTTTCCATTCCTACACATATCTAAGGAATCAGCAAAACAAGAGTGATAGTATGATTCACCGTAACAGCAACATAAATGGAACCATAACATAATTATTGACTCGTGAGACTAAATACAGTGTAAATCCAGGCCAGAAGTCTATATTAAATGAGTTGATGTTTCTAAAGTTCTTGGGAAGTATATGGGACAAATTCTGAGTAACTGAAATATTTGTTCTCAGCATGAAGATCAATATACTTAGTGAAAGACACAAACTTCAGAAAGATCCACACGTACATGCTTATCTATGCTACAGACAGACAGACCGAGACACACACACACACACACACACACACAGGAGTTCTAGGGTGTGGCTGCCCACTTTCATTGAGAAAATGAGAAGTACTTTTAAACCACAATAAAAGGCAACAGAGTGTTAAAGAAAGGATGGGCAGGCAGTTAGATTTTCATCAAGGTTGGAGATTTTCTTCTTGTTCCCTGCTCCTTAGAAGTCGCTGCTTTGGTTATGAACTCTGGAAGCTAGTGGTCAGCTTAAATGGGTACACTTCCTGGGAACAAGAAGTGTGAAGAGGCATTTCCTAATTTTAAGAAAAGATGGAAACTTCCAGGAGGCAAGAGAAATGATAGGATGAGAGTCCACTCTGCTTGGTTGAGTTCTAACTTAGCTGTTCCACATGGAAGCTCCTTGTCAGAAATATCTTAATTTTTAGCAGAAACAAAGGGAAGGGACTGTGTTCTACTGCACAGAGGGTTCAGGAAGGAACCCACAGACAGGGTGTTTTGAGCAGCTCCAGCAATCTCTCCCAACTGAGCATGGAACAAGTCCCTTTACCTCCCTGCTCTCTTTTCGGGGGAGGCTGGGGACAGACGGTCTTTTATTATTTCTGCATTGCCTAATAGGGGCCCTCTCTTCAGGAGCATGCATGTCTTTTACAAATGACGCTTCCTTTGAAGACAGGCAAGAGATCAGATTAAGCCTTTCAAAATATATTACTTCTGCTTCCTCCTGGTTCCCTGTTCTTGCAGTACTGAATTCTCCAAGGGGTCCCAGATGTGAACTCTGCTCCAACCCCTAAACAAGGCTGCAGCTAGGGAACTCATTCCACAAAAACATTCTTCTTACTCCCAACCAGGGTTTCTCCCAGAGAGATGCCCTTTCCCATCTGCCCCAGCAAAATTCAAATCCACTCCATTAATCATATAAGTCTCAGGGTTCTATTCCCTAACCCTAAGGAACTCTTAATTGCACTTCAAGTTGAAAGTGAACCAATTTGATTCCTCTTAGTGGGAGAACTATTGGAGGTGCTACACTGTGAATGTGTCTCCCAGAGTCACTGAGGCAAAATAAGAGTCTCTGGAAACATGTACTGAAAGGACGATAGCCCGGATCGTATGGAGAGTTCATTGTCTGTGGCTCAATTGCTCCATTATTTCTCTTTTCTCATTAAGAAGTGCATTAGCGCCGGGCGATGGTGGTGCATGCCTTTAATCCCAGCACTTGGGAGGCAGAGGCAGGTGGATTTCTGAGTTCGAGGCCAGCCTGGTCTACAGAGTGACTTCCAGGACAGCCAGAGCTATACAGAGAAACCCTGCTTCAAAAACAAAACAAAACAAAACAAACAAATAACAAAAAAAAAAAAAAAAAGAACTGCATTAGCCTTAAGCCTCTGACACCATGGACCACCATGAGAATTCTATGTACACCCATGTTAGGTTTTCACTGGTTGTTGTTGTTGTTGTTGTTGTTGTTTTTTTCTTTTTAAATGTTCTCTATTGGGTTTGTCATTTTGCATAATTGAAGAAGTCCAGCCCTTTTGAATCAGGTTCTAATCCTAAATGCCTTTAGCGGGATCACATTTATTTTTAGCACTTGAATATAAAACTTAAACCACAGGGTGCCAAATGGACGCAATAAAAACTTAGTGGCTTCCCAATTTATTTTAGGAATTCTAACAAAAAAGTCAACACAGAAAATTAAAGCATTAGTGTGATCTTAGACGCATGTGAGAGTTTCTGAGCATGGTCCCAGCGCTTAGCTGGGAAGCTTTAGCACACTCGCCTATGTAACGATGAGATTATTCTCAGAAATTCTCTGGTGTTTTGTCTGATAACAATGCTAGAATTCAGACAACCTAAGGAAAAGGTAGAGCAGAGCCGTCGGGTAAAGCAGCTTGGGGCCAGTGTGGGCCAGCTCTACCTAGAGAGAGTAGTAGGCTCCTGGTCCATAATAAACTTGCTCTCCTCTGCTCAGCCTCCTTGCCTTATCCTCCCCTGCCTTAGTGTTTGTCTGACCTTGAAGAGACAAGCCACATATTGGGAACTGTCCAATTATTTCTAGAGTGTCGAGATACTTGAAAAAAAAAAATACTTTTAGCACTTTGAAAACAATTAGCAACGCAACAGCCCATGCAACACTGAGCAGTGAACTTAAAGCACCTATTGGTTGTGTGGTTTGCCATCTCTGTCCCCATTGGCTGTGCTATTTGCCATCTCTGTCC
>JADRCD010237940.1:74988-88317 GCA_019843815.1 Montemys delectorum
TTTGCCATCTCTGTCCCCATTGGCTGTGCTATTTGCCATCTCTGTCCCCATTGGCTGTGCTATTTGCCATCTTTGACCTCTTTCCAGTTCCTTGAAGCCCAGTCTTGAGCACTTCTGAGGGTCTGGCGAAGTCTTCTCTGAATGAAAGGAGTAAGGCAAACTTTGTTCTCACCACTAGATAAAATTTTCAGTTAGATGAAGTGACTGGTTCTGTGTGCTGTTGGCATGGTCTACAAATTCTATTTCTAAGCATTCTGTCCAAAAATGGCAGCTGATTTCAATCATCACCATAACAACAAGGATTTCAGCCAGTGAGACCCATACTACTACCCCTGACCACACATTACAATCTTCCTTTGAGTCTCCCTTGTATTTAGAATCTGATGACTTGTTCTTCAGGGTCTATTCACAGTTTCAATGCAGTGTACATATGTTTATGTCTGTAGATGTGAAAACAGAGCTGTGGACACATACAGTTTTGCTTTATTCTAAAATAGACCAAGGAAATTGCTAATTGTTTAGTTAGTCGATGTCTGCTTATTTAAATGTTTTAAAATCCAGTCCATGTCCACCTACCTTTAATAAACAATAAAGTTGCCTAGTGGGTTGCTACTTGGTTTCTCTTCTTAAACAAAACCTAGTGCATGATAATATTACCACAGAACAAGCTTCTCCCTTTGCTTCTGACATTTTGTTGCCTCTACAAAGGCAAAAGCAACACTAGTGTTTCATCATTGCAGTTCAGGGTTAAGAGTTTTAAAAGCACCACTATTCAAAGTTCATCCACAGAGATCTTGGTTGTAACAGTTGTCCTACAGACAGAAACTACACAACAGAGACAGAGAAAAGACCTGTGTGACTATCATTATCAGCCAGGAGTCTCCTAAGTGCTAACTCCTGTGAGTGAAATAGAGAAGCCAGAAAGGAAAGGGAAAATCTCCAGAACATTCCACAAGGTGAGCCTTAGAACCTAGAGTCCAGGGCATGTCTTGCTGTTATTTTCAACTGTCCTACAATGTTTGCAATTTTCATTCATGTCTTTAACAATGCAAAAAGTATCTTGGACAGTTTTTGTGAAATGGAGGCAAATATATATGGTGAATTACATTGCTTTCTTTTACATTCCCCGACTATTTACTACCTGATATACTAATCCAACAGTGACTGTAGTTACACCAGGCACCTCACCATATCCATTAAGTAAATATTTATGGTGTGCTCATTCTGTGAGAAACAGTGCCAGGTGTTAACTAAAAACACAGAACACATATACATGCACACACACACACACACACACACACACACACAATTTAAGACCCCAACATTCCCTTGTAAACAATCACATTTAAAAATTGTAAAACCTTGTCTTGTTAAACCTAGCAAAGAATTAGATTTATAAATGGAATTCCATGGAAGCAGAAAAGCAAACACTCTATATTTGTGTAAGGAGATGGCCGAAATGGAGGGTGCATAGGCTAAGGTTAGAAAGGGTTGAGACAAACAGCTGCAGCAATTGTGAGATCCCAAGGTGAGTGACTCAAAAGTTGAAGTATTTCCTATTGAAAACGGAGGTGTTTTGCATATACACACACTCTCTCTGGCTTCTCCCTCCTATTTTAAATCCTCCAGTATCATTAACAGTGAATGCCACATGGTGAGATGGTGTTTGCACCAGAATGGTTTTATATCAATGGAAAAAATTGATGGTAAGAATGGATGCCAACTATTTCTCAAGGGATGTTTCAATAGCCCAAAGAGAGACGTGCAAGTCCTGAATAAAAAAGCTGAGTGGCAGCAAAAAGGGACTGTATTTGAGAGCTGTTTAGGAGGGATGATAACAAACACTTCTTCTTGTCCTTCATGCTTTGTCTCTTCTTCCAACAGGACATAACGATGATCCTTTGAAATTTGAACCATCCTGTACCAAGCATCTCATTTAAGCAGTCCTGAGCCCAGTCACACAAGAAGATGTAATGAGGAAGGCTCTGACTACTCAGCTGTCTGCAGGGAAAAGTATCAGCATTGACTGGGAACCCACTAGAAATGTAGAAATGTCAGCCCCTGCTTTCAAACTGCTGACTGAGAGCCTGTGTTTTATAGGGTCTGTGGGTGAGTCTCAGACAAGGCACACTTGGAATCTCATGGTGTAGAAATAGGCCCAGGCTCTTTAACACACGTCTTAGAATTTCTATTATTTTCCTCCATAAAACCCGACAAAATATGCAGGTTGGTTATAAGCTGTAGCTGTCATAACCTAATGTGAACTGGAAAAGGCAACTAGACAGAGATAAGGTCATCTTGTCCTTATGATCTTATCTGATAAAGCAGATACTTTGTGTAACACTCTTTGAGCCCTTTGTGTGGAAAGGTCAAAGGTACAAATTTTCAGACAAAATGGGAAGAGTTTAGTCATCTAATTCCATGAATTATAAAAGCTCTTCTTCCCTAATACAGAGAGGAAGATGATGGCTGTTCCCAGTCCTGTGCCCTGAATAAGCCCAAAGAGCTTATCCTAACCAGGTGTAGATGTGGAGTACGATAGGGCACGTGGTCACTGGTATGTTATGGGAAATAAAAGATGGCATCAAAGTAGCAGAAATGGCTTTCAATAATTTCCAGTGCCTCTGTGAACCATCATTTGCAACCCCTGGCATATGAGCACCCACCTTGAGGATCCCATTTTGATTTCCAAATCAGAAATATGTCTAATGGGTGGAAAGTCTTATTCCATTATGTAGGACTCCTTCAATCACCTCCAGAATTTAAACCAAGCAATCCATGTGTTAGTCAGGATCAGGTGCTTTATTGTCTTTTTACATCACTGATAATATAAATTTCATTTAGAACATAGATATGTAGAACAGACAAGAGAAGGAAAGGCAGGGTAGGGAATGAAAATGCATATAAGAATTTTTTAAGGATTATAGCTATAATAGTAGAAAATAGTTTGCATGAAGAAAGTCAATCATACTGATAATAATAATTAATAAATGGTAATATGAAAAACTTTTGAGAACAAGACAGTCTCCACCTCACTCTCATCTGTCAAGGAGAAATCTAAGAACAGGTCTCATCTCCAGAACCACAGGGAATAGTTTTGCTGGAATCTCTTTGTTAAAGGACAATAGCCCACTTTTCCTCTTAAGTAGTCAGAGCCTTTTTGAGTGCATTTACATGGTAGTTCTTTAAAACTATTCACCTTGCCCACAATTCATGGAAAAGGAAGCAGAGACACAGTTCCATAGTCACTGGCCTCAAAGCTGCCTCCTATCACCAGTGCCTTTGTTCAAACTCAAATGTATTTTCTTTCTGGCAAATACATTTTACTGATAGTTGGTAATACTAATATTTGTGTCATGTTATCAAAAACATTTCCCAAGACTCATGGTCGAAGCATTATCAATAATAAATTTATCTGTGACATCAAAGTTTGGGTGCAATAAGCTTATCAGCAGTGCCACTAGCTGCACTGTCAGCTTGTACAAAAGGCGCTTTATGAAGCATGGCCCAGTTCCTCACAGTTCCTTCAGGTGCACAGGCCAATCACTGGTGCCAGGCTCCATACCCAGCGTCCCTGCTGAGCTCAGAGCACCCCATCTGGACCCTACACACCAGAGCAGCCTTTTAAACTCAGAGCTAGGCTGAAGGAAAATTAACGTCCTGGTCCTCATATTCTGACATCCAATGCTCCTAGACATTTTAATATGACACATAAACACCACTTCATTCTCAAGGTCACATTTAACTCACCTCCTTAGTGTAGGGAATCCTGATTATTTAAACAAGGATCCCTGCCTACTCTGGACAGGGATGTACCTTAGCCCCAAAAAGTCTATTTTTGTCTTAGCTTAATCTTAAGGGTCTCCAAGTTTCAACATGGTAGAGAAGGATAGCCCCATCCCCACCTGGGACATTCCTATCCCTTAACAAATAGTCAAGCCTGTTTCATCATCTGAACTCTCACATGAGACCTAGGTCTCCAAGTGATGCCTGTGATGTGAATGCTGACATCCATTTCCTTAGAAAATGTGTGGGCATCTAAGACGTTTGTATGCATGCACATTGGCCAGTACAAAGATGCATGTCACACTGTGTTGTGTGTGTGCTATATACAGAAGTTATGCATAATGGGCCTTGTTGTCATCTCCTTTAAAACAATTCTACACGTTACAGTGATTGAGGGAAAGTCCCGCTGTTTCTGGGACTGGTGGCATGTGCCTGTGATTCCAGCACGTAGAGAGGCTAATGCAGAGACATCTCAAGTTGGGGGCCAGCCTGAGCTGAGCAGTAAGAGTCTTTCACAACAGTAATAACAATTGTAATAGTAATAAATCATAATAGATAATTGTATCATTTACCATTCTTATGTTTGTGTTACCATGGATTCGTGTGGGTCTAAGGACACTTTTGTTGCTAGAAATATCACCATTCTAGACAGCTCAGTCAGTGATTTGACCCTTCTGGAAATGGAGGAGAGGAAGTTAGCCTTCTCATCATGACCCAGAATGTGGCCTTCATGGCGTGACAGGAGACTGTGCCTGGAAGTGACTCTTTCATCACCAGGAGAAATCTGACCCTTCCCTTTAGACGTGTGGGAGAAGTTTAAAAAGCTCTTTATTTTTCTTTTCTTTACCAAGTATCAAGCTTTCCATTCCTTCCCACATTACACCCCAGGAGCCCTTAGGAGGCATCTGGGCCATGGTGCAACATATGTAAAGCCCTGCAATGCTGTAGTGACCAGGAAGCTCAGGCAGATGGATATGTAGCAGGACCCAGCAATGCTTTGCTCATGGCACTCAGCCCCTAGTTCTTATGAAACCTCCCATGCCCAGACAGATCCCAACACAGCCACAAAAGACATTGTGGCCTCTAAGCCCAACACATCATTTAAGGCACTGACCTAGAACTACATAAGCATTATATTCAAACAACCCGGTCAACTGGCTTTGCATGCTCTAGCAAGTAGCCTTCCCAAACTTCCTTCACATGCGGTTTCTGGTATGCCTTCAGCAGAGCCTAAGACTGAAAGAGACAGAGCTGGTTGAGGGGAAAGGTGAAAGAAGCCAAGGAAACCTCCATTCAAACAATATTGTTTTTTGAAAAAAATGCTGATTAGTTAAGATAAGATGTTCTCTCTCTCTCCCAGTTTCCCCTAGAGTTTTATCTTTAGAGATAGAATCACAGTGTATAACCAAGTTTTAACTGAGGGTTTGGGGTTGATTGGTATTTCTTGTTCATATGCCTCTGCTGTGGCGTTTCCTTGGGGGGGGTCACATTCCAATGTCTAAATGGGGCGTAATCAGTAACACGTTCGCTTCAGGCCTCATAATGATGATGCCATTAACTGCATTCACCCAAAATCCTTTAAAACAGCTGTTTTCAACCAACTTTCGCTGTGAATGTACTTTTGTGTGTTTAATGCACTTGGCAAGCATTTGAGAAAGTCCTTGCCTACTGTTTTATTTGTTTCCATTTATGAAAACATGCATTCGCTATGAAAATCAGATGCCTTTGTAAAGTTATCAAGGATCCCATAAGAAAAAAAAGATCCTGTCTGTGCCATAGGCAGTGATTTCAGAAACGCTTTCAATGAAATTTGCTAAGGAAAAACCCCCATGCCTTTGTCTAAATGGAGAACGATCCCCAGCTCTTTGTTGGGTAGGATCAGAGGGAACATATTGCATGTTCTGAGGTTGATAACAAACCCAGTAGGATCAGCAAAGATTTCCATCTGAACATCAGCTGAGCTCTGTTAATGTGTGTCATTTTCAAACCTTTATTCTGAAACTCAAAATTTTTCTTTTCTATGGGATCCCACTAAGCACAGAACATCTTCCTTTCCAGTGTCCAGCCTGGAAGAAGGCAGCAGACTCTTGGCAGAAGTCCTTCTGGGGCTAAGTAGGCTCCCTGTAAGTGAAGAAACCCGAGCACCACAGCCAAACACCATCGTACATAGAGCGGTACAATTAAGAAAAATTACCATGCATCCCATGCTCTTTGCTCTCCAAACGGAAATGGCAGTTGCTACTTGATTGTTCTGGGAGGCATTTGTTGTGATCGGGCCATGCAAATAAGAAACAAGAAGGGAGCTGGGCAGTGGTGCCGCACACCTTTAATCCCAGCACTTGGGAGGCAGAGGTAGGCAGATTTCTGAGTTTGAGGCCAGCCTGGTCTACAGAGTGAGTTCCAGGACACCCAGGGCTACATAGAGAAACCCTGTCTCGAAAAAACCAAAAATAAAAAATAAAGAAACAAGAAGAGAGACCCACAGCAGATAGCTACTCTAGGCAGAGCCAGGAGAAGCAGGAAGGCTTCACTCTTCCCTGTGACCTACCCCCTTATCCTGGTTTCATGTTTCCATGCTGAAATGATCCTTAACCTGCAATCACAATCACGGAAAGGCCAGCGCCCACACAGCAAGGTGCTTTGTTTGCTCTGCCTCCTCCAGGAGCCCTGAACAATAAATAGACCTCTGGCTTCCTCTAAGTGCTGAGACAGTGCCTCATCCCAGCCCTGGGAAGGTAGACATAGCACATTTCTGTTTTATTCTGTTTAGCTCTTTGCCGGTTTCAGCCCCTTTGCTAGTCGCCATTCCTCTGCTGCAACAAAGATGACAGGGACTCTTACAGGCCCAGCCTCCAGCAAACAGCCCTGGAAGGAAAGCAGGCCTAAGGCCACCGGCTTATCTGCTCCCTATCTCTTCAATTCTTACCACGAGGCCTGCCCGAGACAATCACCTTGTCCTGAGGCAACTACTCTGCAATAAGACACATAACAAATAAAAGAGGATTTCCCCCCCCCCCCCCCCCCCCCCCCCGCCAAAAAAAATATATACCCAGGTAATTAAGTTGTTAACATGATGAATGACCTTATTTTATATTTGAATTCAGTGACTTTATCAATTCAACTAAAATGGCTTGAAGTTACAAAAAAGTGTGTGTGTGTGTGTGTGTGTGTGTGTGTGTGTGTGTCTACCAATGTTAGCATTTAGAAAAATGGTAATATTGATTTTTTTTGTCCTTTGTTATAAAAACAAACATAAGCGATTTCTACTGTGTTGGGTTACATTGTTTACCCACAACGCAGAGGCCTGATGTCAAAATCACATATACATTTTTTTTCTACTTTTTCTGTAGCAAAAGATGAGGCCATAGAAAATTCAGCATCTGATATACTTGTTGCTATGTCAACAAGAAATGTTGACGTACTTGCGTGTGGAAAGGGGAAGAACATAAAGAGACTTATTGTTCAGAAGGATCTAGAAGCAAGGCACTAGTGTCTGATTTTAAAATGTTAATGGATGTGCATTCCACCCATGTTGAATCCCAAATGACAATATGTTTTGTGTCCAGGGCATGCTTCTGACTAAATCAATAAACCACTCTAAGTCTGATAAAAGTTTTACAAAATATCCAAGACATTTAGAGTAATTGTTAACATCTGCTCATTATGATTCAAATGTGTAAGCAGGTTTAGCAGCCAGATAAATATATTTATTCATCAGCAGCCAGCATGTCACTACTACCTCAGTGGTGACATAAAACAGTAAGACATTAGGACTTGCCTGAGTGTTGGATTCAGAGAATACAAAAGAACCATTGTACAGTGGGAAAAAAAAAACACAGAAAATTCTTATTTCTCCATGTTTTCAGAGACAGAGACAGAGTAGATGGGAGGAGAGGGAAGAGAAGGGACACATTTTAGTCACAAAAATTTTTGATAATTTACTTTGTACTGGATACCTGGGGATTATGCAGGAAAAAAAAATAAAGGAAACATAAATCTTAAAAGAGGACTTGAAGCCCCTTATTACTGCTAAAATATGAAGAGTGGTCTTTTCCTTCTGTAGCTCCAAAAACACTGTTCCATTTTGGTTTCTTCTTGAATTTTATAACCCTAACAAGTTATTTTCACATTGAAAGGTTAAAAGCGGGTCTTTGAAAATGACATTGAAGAAATTCTAATAGGATGAATTTGGTTCATTGGGGATACCCTTCCCTCCCCCAACTAACACAAAGCTAACATTCTAAGCCACAAACAGCAGCAGGGCGATGCTTCAATAGTAGGGAGAAAATGTCAACCAAATTAATTCATGCTTGCTGGAAATATTATGTGATGGTGGATATTTCCATCAATGTAAGGTGATTTAACCTGGTGTGCGTGTGCATGTGTGTGTGTGTGTGTGTGTGTGTGTGTTATTTCACCTTCCAATAGTCTTAGTGACCTCTATCTTCCTCTATCAATGCTGGGGATCTCAGGTTAGGTGTTCCTTTCGTATTTGATACTGAGTTGTTTATTAACTTTCAACTACTTTTGTGTTAGCCTCTATTGTGATTATGTTTTAAAAAAAAAAAAAAAGATTCTTTGAAGTTGCCTCAAGGTTAACTCCTTTACACCTCTGATGTCAGGCCTTAGAAACTTGCTGAACATTTTCTATAAGAGATCAAAAGATTCCAGAGAAGTAGCTGATGACACCACCACGAGCTTTCTCTGCAGACTAGGTGGAATACTTTCACTAGCATGAGTGTGAACTAGGAGTATCGTATGGTAGGCTTGTAATGAATGTTGGTTAGACTGACCATCTAGAATAATACCTTCAATCTATAGCCAGTGCATTCTAAGAGGCCAGTTGTAAACGCTAGTTTTCTCTAAAAGGTCCACATGATTAGCAAGGTAAAGATGAGAACATTAATAGAGCTAGGCTATCTAGCTGATTAAAGCTGTAAAGAGAGGCAAGAGCCTCTTCATGGATTGGTCTGCTCACTAACCTGTAATTATATTGTCAATTGCATTAACTTCATTGCCCACTAATAGAGTCTGCTTCAAGGGAGGAGGCCAGTGTGGGGCTGGTTATTTATTTTTATGTCCTAATTAATCAGTACTGACATCAAACCACATCCTTCCTCCTTGCTCATTATTTAAATGACCCATTTATATGGATGAACCTCTTTGCTTTGTGCATTTCATTATCACATTAACATGCTTTCAAAACAAGAAGGGCCCTTTCTGCTTCAGCAAGTACTTTCAACAAACTGCTACTGTACCTACCCTAGAAGCCACGCCGGCTCTCACTAGGTACGCGTATCCACCAGGAAAGAGCTGACAAAAATCAGGTGGTCATCGTGTGGTGGGGAGACACCGTGTGTTTCTGATGAGCTTTGAAGTTCTGGGGATAGCTAGGAAAAGAGCTGAACTCAGTAGGAAGGAAGTGGGAATTCTACCTTCTCATCAGAGCCTGAACAAGTAACCTACACCCAACTAGTTATGTCCTCTGGTCCCATGTATGGGAAATAGACCTTACTACCAAGTTAGATTTTTAAAAATCTGTTGGAATAATGAAATATAATTCATTATTATGCCTGCCCTGGAGATGCACCTTCTAAGGAAGGTTCCAAGAGCTGTATTGACTATTCCATATCCTTTGCAGGAAGCCGCATGGCTAACTAAATCTGCCAATCCCAACATCATTCCAGACAATAGGGTTTGAGAGAGTGTGTGGAGAGAGAAGTTTTTTTCCTCATAATGTATTCCTTTAAAAGGAAAAAAAAAAAAAAAACAGGAGAACATTTTCTGTGTTCTCATGTAAATAAAGTTCCTCTAGATTATAAAACAGGCTTATGATATTTTTAGGAAAAACAAAAACATTGGCTGAATTGGAAAAACAACAATGGTCTGCCAATCAAAGGGTGATCTGTATGCTGAAAGACGGGACCATCTTGAAAACAGGTATCACAGAATAGCATAGACTTATTAACTTCGCTTCGTGAATATAATCTCCCACTTGCATGTACTAGATTAACTTGCAATTTTAAGGCAACTTAAGAAAGTATGTAAGTTAAGTATGTAAGTTAAATTGACCATGAATAAGACACATTAAAAAGAAAGTCTGAATTGATCAATGTCGGTACCTGGCTCTGAAAAGAAACAACTAGTGACACCCACAAATACAGATTTGTATGTTTGTGAGTTGTGTGAATGTGTGTGAGTGTGCATGCGTGTAAATGTGCTTACTAGTATGTGTGCTCACAGAGCCAGAAGTTGACCATGAGTGCCTTCCTCTAGTCTGTCCCCCTTTTCCTTCCTTCCTTCCTTCCTTCCTCCCTCCCTCCCTCCCTCCCTCCCTCCCTTCCTTCCTTCCTTCCTTCCTTCCTCTCATTTGTTCATTGTTCTCTCTCTTTCTCTCCCCATATGTGTGTGTGTGTGTGTGTGTGTGTGTGTGTATACTACTTATTGACATATGCAGAGTCCCTTACTAGACTGAAGTGTGCTATATTTGGGGTAGACCAGCTGGCCAGCATGTTCTCAGGATCTTCCTGTCTGTTTCCCAAGAGCTAGGGTTAGGGAAGTCTGCTACCACATCTGGCATTTTATGTGGGCCCTGGGGATCTAAACACAGGTCTCTGTGCTTGCATGGTAAGCACTTTACCCTGAGCCATCTCCCCAGCCCAGACAAAGATTCTTTTTAACTGATGTGTCTCAGATAATAAGGAACTCTGTCTTTAAAAACTGTCAGGTGATTCAATAAACAAACTCTGCTAAAAAAAAAAAAACCAAACATGATGATTTTATATATTTTTTTCTAATATCCAAAAATCATTCTCCAAGTTTCTGGTTAGGCAAAAATTAGTTTTCACTGCTTCACTGAGCTCCTTGGGCGCATGGACCAAGTATACCCAGATATAATGGTTTTCATCCTTCCTTTTGACAATTCTCAGTTTGGAAAAGAGAGCCATACAAACACTGTGTGGCCTCCACAGCCCACTTGCATATTTAGGGGGTTTTTCTCCTGTTTCCAGCACATTTTTCTCCTGGGACTTTACACCTGCCACTTTGGTGATCTGGGAACTATTCTTACCTGAATGCCATATATATACTCAAGGGAACCCTCCAGTCACTTGTACTCAAGACCTCAGTCCTCTGGGTGAAATCAATGTCAAATTATACAAATAATAGCACCACACCATTCTCCTTATGGAAAGTATTCATTATTCAAACAATAGTCAATAAGGGGACTGAGGGATGGCTTGCCAGTTAAGAGCACTTGCTGCTCCTCAGAAGGACCCAAGTTTGGATTTCAACACCCACCTTGGGCAGCTCGCAATTGCCTGTAACCTCATCTTTGGGGATCCAACACCTTCTTCTTCCTTCCATGGGCACCTATACTCATGTGCACACACATACACACACACACACACACACACACACACACACACATACAGACATATACATCCTTAGAAACACATACACACACTCATTCAAAACTAAAAGTAAATATTTTTTAAAAGTCAATAAATCACTTGTCCTTCATTTTCCCATTTGAATAAGTCTAGTTCTCCATTGCTCTCTCCTAAATACCCAACTACCAACATAGCATTAAGGGATAACTAATTTCCTGGAAGATTCCAACATACCTTATGACTAATTATAACATTACATGTTGTATAAGGTTAGAATAATTATTAATTTAAAAGAGTAAATATAATTACCCTAAAATGTGGCCTACACCTACCTTACTCTGAGTTCCTTGGAAATGCTCAGATTTCTCAACTTCTTCAGCCTGTTTTTAGAGATACTTCAATGTTCTGGTCGAGGGAGATCAATTTCTATTTGAAAGAAGTGGGTAACTGTCTGCTATGGAGTGCAGTAAATGCTGGGAAATCAGTTTCCCTTGTAGCCTAAGCCAAGGCTTCTCAAAGTGAGAAGTTAATGAAGCTGTTTGAGAGAGTTACCAGTACAGCTCCCATCATTAAAAGTGGGGTTTGCTTCAAACCACAAACGTCCCAAAGTTTCTGAACAGCTTTTGTCGGTTTGTGCGTATGCTGACCTGCTGTAAGATGGCTTTGTTGTGATCTGGGTGCAGATGGCTATTCTGCATGCTTCATGCCAGGTATTAGATTCTCTGTCTAAACAACAGAGTTGCCTTGGAAACTAGGTGGCTCAGTCTGCAGAGCCTGATCACATGACAGTGCCAAAGGACACTACACACTTTGGTCAAGGCTATAAGTGTTTACATCTGCTTAAACAGATGCACAGCTTTTAAATACATTTTTAAACATGTGTGTATAAAAGGCATGGAATGTGACCCCTAGGTGGGACCACAAATGCTCATCACATCATGAGTTTGGCACTTTGTATCTTAAAAGATTGGACTCACGGAAGATTAGTCAGTGGCTACTTGATGTGATGGAATCAGAGGTTTTTGCAGCCCCTCTCCCTGAAATCTATTACTTTAGCTGATGGGGATCATAATTTTAATTGCCTGTTTTCTCTCTGTGCAGGCAAACTCTAGAAAAAGCAAGTGATTCCTAGTATCTGCCTTAAAGCACCAAAGGCAAAACCAGCACAGAGGAGGTCCCTCTAAATTTTAAAGACTAAAGGTTTTCATGAGCTATCCTGAGAGCCAAAGATAAGAGGGAGATGGGAAAAAAGGGAGGGGAGAGGAGAGGGAAGAGAGGGAAGTGAAGGGAAGGGGAGAGAAGGAGAGGGTAACTTCTGGGGGCACTCGCTCTACATAGAAACCATTACTGTGTTATAGTTGACCACATTGGCCTAATAAGAGGTTGAAGATCTGAATCCAGGCACTGCAGAGTATTTTAAGGTACCCCAGGGAATGGAAACATACCTGGATCAAATTATATTGAGCTCAGAAGCACACAAGGCATTCTAACTGTTTCCATTACCCTGTGGTCATATTGGGTGGTATTGTTTATTAATGTTCAATCACAGATATTAGGATGCAAAGGATGTCCGTTCAGAGAAAGAAGACTGCATGGGCTGCCAAAACCCAGCACAGTGGAGTTGTTTTGGCGAAGACCTCAACTGCAGGCTACACATCAATAGTCATTGCTGCCATTACTTGCCAATAGGTGGCTGTTGAGTGTGTTTGAAATCTCACTTCTGGGGAGAAGCAGCTGACACAAATCAACAGAATGTGCAGAATCAGAGAGAAAAGCTACACTGTGAGAGCAAAGTGTAGAGCTACTATCAAGGTCTCCTGCCCAGGGATCTTTAAGTGGGCTCAGCCCAGCCTTGCTGCTGTTGTATGAACCTACAAACCCACAACACTGCATCCAACCCCTGGGTAGGATGGAGCCTTTGCAGACCTTGCTGCTCTTCTTGTTCGTCTTCTAGTTCTTCTTCTGTAGCCTGATGATTCTTTCTGTAGGTTCCTTTATCACTTGTCTTCTCCCACTCTGGTAGGGTTTTTTGTTTTGTTTTGTTTTTTATTAACATTGAGAAAGTTGCTCAGTTTTTCTCTCCAAGTAGATGAACTTGGTACCTTTGTTGACTGTGTTTCTTCTACATTTCAGAGCAGTCAGCATTACCAAA
>JADRCD010237941.1:0-15208 GCA_019843815.1 Montemys delectorum
GAGTTCATGAACTCAAAATATACATAACGAGCCAGGGGTAGTACTGCAGTCCCGTAACCCCAGCATGAGGTCAAGTCCACAGAGACAGGCTGATCCTGAAAATGACTGGACATCAGTTTGGCTGAGTCTGTAAACTTCAAGTTCAGTGAAAGACATCCAAGATAAAAGATACTGGTGGTACCTTAGGCTCCAAGCACAGCATATTCATACTCCCTCCCCATATGCACACTTCCAAGAACAAGTATACATCACATACACATAAATACAAAATAACAGGTCAGATCATAAAAATAAAGCAAAATAAAGGGAACAGAAATTTCTGTGAGTTGAGAACTATGACTATATTATGTATGTTGGTATGGAAAGCTTTCCTAACAAGCTTAGACAAGCAAGATCCAGAAGAAGAAAGATTAATGCTTTGAGAAAACTGGATAAAATTCATGCCAAGAAGAGGGGAAAGCAGATGAAAAATTCCCATGTAAGACTAACTGGGATGCTGAGGTGGGCTTTTTATCCATAGCTAGGACTTGACAGCTTGTGGAAGCATAGACAAGCTGCTGTGCAGACTTCATCAACTCCAGGGCAGGAACATCCAGTATATACCCTAGCTTTGTCTTAAGTGAATATCATTGCTTAGAGCAGAGATTTTGATAGTCTCCCTGCTCTCTATATAGGGTTTTGGAAGACATGAGTCCCTATGCTTCCTTGCACTTCCAGGATACAGGTATGACTGGAGTGTGAGACGCAGTACTGTATATAGAACAGTCCTGAGTGAGCGATGCAGTAAGAAACGATTTCAGTTAGCCTCTCCAGTTCTGCAATACCTCCTGTCCTGGATGCATGTTTATGTGGCAGGGATAATATGTTTTTGTTGTGTGAACTGTGATTAGTATTATTACTAGTGTAATAATATGAAGTCAAAGCCTGCTGGAGTGACTGACATATGATTTTTTTAAAAGATATTGAGATAACAGCCAGCGTTTAGAATGTAGTAACCAGTAATTATGATCCAACAATCTCAAGATGATCATGAACTGAATATTTTCTTCAAAGCATAAAAAATTTCAAGTGGCAGATATTCCAAAGGAGTCTTGAGAGCATAGTTTAAAAGATTATGTTTTAAAGCCTGTTCTCATCTCTTTTCCTAAAAGGGGCAGAGATCTGAGGAAGAGCTAGCCTATAGTTAAAAGAGAAGACACTGGAATTGGATTTCCCGGGGTTTGAGATCCATCTGTTAAACTCAGCAGCTTGTTAAGTAAAGGGTTGCCTGCAGGCCTGGAAGCAGAGGAGCAGGAAACATCCCTTGGGATTGCTGCTCAATTAAATGAAGGCAAACTGATAATCATTAGGTTGCAGTCCCAGAACTGGTCCCCAAGGCCAAAGAGCTAGGAATGTATTTTCCTAAGTATAAGAAGCTAACAGCTGCATGGGGAGATGTTCACATAAGGAAATGATTATTTGTAGCATGCGAATCAGTAGCTGGATAAGACACAGCAATGCAGAGTGGTGGCATGGTGGGAAAGAGGCTCTGCTCCCTGCTCAAGGTTCAGGAGCAAGTGGACTATTTCCAGTGGTACCTAACAAGCAAAGGTGTCCAGGAAATTGCTCATGTGTGTGCGTGTGTGTGTGTGTGTGTGTGTGTGTGTGTGTGTGTGTGTGTGTGCATGTTTAGTGGGTGATTTGCATACACCCGTGGACATATGGACGCCAAGGAAGATTTTGTATGTCCTGCGACAGGGTCTCTCATTGAACCTGAAACAAGGCTGGCTCCCAGAAAGCCTCGGCTACCCTTTTGTTTCTGGTCCCCACAATGGTGGGGTTACAGGCACAAGTGTTGTCACACCCAACTTTTAATGGGGTACTGGGGATTAGAACACAGGTCTTCATGCTTGTACAATAAGTGCTTTATCCCACTGAGCCATCTTCTTAGCCTGAGATTTGTGTTTTGACTTTGGAAAATCAAACACATTCTTGGGAATATCCTCTGCTTTTTAAACTGATTGAAAATCCCCCGACTCCTGGAGTGGTATGATTTACTAAACTACATACATTATTGCTATTTGCACTTATTTACTTTTTTCCCCGTTTCCGAGGAATGGGTAGTAATGGAAATAAAGCTAATTAAGCCCTGCTAAAATGTGGTGTAAAGTGTCCTTATGATTTCTCTATTAACACTTAAACACTTCCATATTTGCTTCTTTCTAGAAAGAAGACAGTTGTAAATGTACTTGAAACTGGAAACTATTTCTGTTACAATGTACTTAGGTCTACTCAAACTGGGAACAATAGAGAAAATTACAGAGAAGAAAGGAAGATGGCATCAGAATCCCATCTCCGAGGGATAATTTACATATAACATTGCAGAATATTTCTGATAGACGTTTTCCTTCACGTAAGACATATTTTGAAGGTATTGTTTTATGTGGTAGAATGTGATTTCAATATTCTGAATCTTTTTCATGCTATCTATTACATATGAATGATTTATCTGTCTTTTCTCTTTTGGGAGCTTTCCAAAAGAGTCAAACAGAAACTACTTGATCTCCACTTTCAGTTCTTTATTTTATTTTTGGGACAAGATCTTGTCTAATCTAGACAAGCCTTCACACACCATGCAGCCAAGAACAAATTTAAGCTTCTGATCCTTCTGCGTTCAGTTCCCAAGTGCTGGGATAACAGATGTGCTCCACCATCCTTGGTTTTACATGGTTCTGGGTACTGAACCCAAGGCTCTTCCACTGCCTGGCAGGCAGCCTACCCTCTGAACCACATCCTCATCTCTAGCTTCAATGAAGTGTATTTTCCAAATACACTTTGCTGTTTCTTTTTTCTTGTGAGCCTATGTTTTCCATACTGATAGTCTATATCATTCAAGCATCTTTTAATCTCATGTTATTTTAGTTAAAATGATAATTCTGTCTTAGTGGAAGCTCTTTTCATTTCTCATTAAATATTACTAGTAAAAGCTAAAAGGTTGATACTTATACGTGACCAATTGATTTCTTTTGGGATACTTTTGTTAAGGATAGCAAAAAATCTGATGTTCTTTTAAAGCTCTTTATTCCATAGAAATACATCCCACCAATCATTCAACACTCTGGAATACCCTTCCACTTTTATTTCAAATGATAGATGTATAATCAAATTTCTCTCCGTGTAGTATTTATTGCCTTATGAAGAAATCACAGGGGCAAAGGAAACATTCCATGGACAGAAAATTTCAGTTATTCACAAAATAGGAGAAATCCATAAAGGCTTTAAATAAGAATCTTCAGTAAGTTCCTGATTAAAGCACCATTCACATCTCTGCAGTTAGAAGAGTTTTATGTGTAGTTTTCTTCTGATAATATGTCCTTAAGCATTGGGGCCCCAAAGCCCCTCGCATCTCAGTCTCCATCTTGTCCCTGGGACATCATCTACTAACTAACACTCTTGTTTCTTCCACTATCTTGCTTCCATTCCCATAATTGACTTGGGACATTTTTAAAAAGGGGGCTTTCTGGACTTTTACAATGGGGATATTCCTTTCCAGACATTTTACAATGGGGATATTCCATTTATGTTAATGTTATGTTAACCAAGCAGTAATAATGTTTTGGCCCGTGCACCTAGGCAAATACCTTTGTGGTTTGTAGCCTTATAAACCCTTTGTGTCCCTAGAGTAAACTTAGACTTGAATAGAATTTTTGTCTTGTCTCCTTCCCTTTGTTTCTCTTGATCCCAATTTGTCATTGTTGCTCCCTTCCCTAGAGAACTCTGTTATTTAAGCCCTGCAGGTCAGGTTGAGGCACTTAAGGATTATCATGATGGGTTTGCAGCTAGAAACCATTACCATCTTCATTTCTGAGATTTTACTACAGTAAGCACACATTTGATTCCCATAAGGCAAATTTTCTCAACGTGGATAAAACTTAAGGTTAAGCTAGCAAGTTTTCAATAGAATTGTCTTGAGTTCTTCCCAGTTATTTTGATTTACTAATTTAACCTGGAATAGAACTCCAATTTGGAGACTTTGAAAGTTTCTAGAGGCAGTGTGCCTGTCCTTTGAGTTAGAAAACATTAAGGAGGTAGAGAAAGCCACGTCCATCAGGACTCTAAAGTAGGAATTTAACAGGCACACTCTATAAATTCCCACTGTATGAATAAAGGCTTAGCAAGAAAAGTTACAGGATTTTTTTCAGTGTTTGCTTTGTGATTATCAAGACTTAAGGATTGAGACAAAATACAGTCACAGCCTGGGTTTTCACTATTTTTGTGTGGTAATGTTGACACTGGAGCTCCACCATGGGAGGTGGGAAGCAGAAAAGTTAACATCTGAATTCAGCCTTTTCCACCTTTAGTGGATCATAAAATCAATTCACTAGGTGACCACAAGTGCTTATTTATTTATTTAAAGTAAAATAGAATAGGAAAAAACTGGAGGCCATGGGAGCACAGGCCAATTGACAAGAATGTGTGCTTTCATCAATTTGTTTCTGATATGTGCATATGTGTATAGATATATACATACAAGTATGTGATAGCCAATTCACAAAATAAAGTGCATTTATCACATGTGTATTGGTAAATAGTGTGTACATCAGTGTTTTAGTGAAGAGGGAACATCTGAACTGAACACCCAGACCTAAGGAGCAGCCGGCTGTCAATGGTGACAACTACCCGTGCAGCTTCTGGTCGCAACATCAAATAGTGTGTCGCCCTCCTTGATCATCACAAGGAATTATTGAGACAGTAAACTATTAAATAAGAACCCAAACACTTGCCAAATATTCATGTCTGGGTTTACTCTGGCATTCCTGGATGTCCAAGTAGTTCATAGAACACATAAGTAGGCTTAGAAACATGAAGTAACTTCCCCCTTTTAGCTGCTCCGGAACTGGAGTGGAGACCCATTGGTTCTTCTGACTCCCTGGCTGGTCTCTGTTACCTCATCACTTCACTTCGTTTTGCTTAGAGAAGGAATGTTATAATTCCAGGCAGAAAAACAAAGTCATTTAGATTTACTGGTTAAATGTTTTGTTGTTTCTTTCTTTTTTTTATTTATGAAAAAATTTACTAATGTAAAGTTACTTAATGCTAACTAGGTACAATAGGTTCTGTTATACTACATGGAGAGGTAAATTCTATAACCTGTTCTGCTTTCCTTTTTAAAATGAGATCATACTCTTTCTTGAGTTGAGTTTTTAAAGGTTGGCTTTGATTAAGAAGAATAAAAGATTAACTGGCTTTGTACATTGCTGCATGTAATGAAGACGTGAGTTTCTGTCAGAGGGAAGAGAAACAAGGAGGAAAAATCCAGAAGTTGTGGTTGAAAGCAATGAAATTAGCTGCTGAGATAATTCTTGAGATATGAAACCTCAATATTCTGCTCCCATACTCACACGTTCCTGGGGGCCTTGGAGACAGAAATGGTGCTGGATATGGTCATAGTACATTTTATTTATATATATATATACATATATATGTATATATATGTACATATATACACATATATAATTTCATTCATTGAAATATATATTTTTTGAAATATATAATTTATTCTTTAAATTTTCCATATATGTGATATACATAATTTTGTTCTTTGAAAATTTCACATGTATGAAAATTTAAAATTTAATTTTTTTTGTTTTTTTTGTTTGTTTGTTTGTTTTCGAGACAGGGTTTCTCTGTGTAGCCCTGGCTGTCCTGGAACTCACTCTGTAGACCAGGCTGGCCTCGAACTCAGAAATCCACCTGCCTCTGCCTCCCAAGTGCTGGGACTAAAGGCATATGCCACCATTGCCTGACCAAAATTTAAAATTTAAAAGCAGGAATTAGCCATTCCAGAAAAGAATTCCACATGTAACGCATTTTTCCCCGCAGTGGCCCAGTCATAGAGAAGCTTCAGGAGATTCCAGAAGATGGTATAATGGAAGTTGAAATGCCTATTTAAGTGAGTGGATATGAGGGCACTTTCAGAGAATGCTGAGTGTTTAGGATAAAAACTGAGCAAACATCCAAGAATTTTCTGTTCTTCACAGAAACCATGTGAACTCTGCCTCTGAGGTGTGAGACCATTTCTTTGTTTAGTTGGAAATAGCTATGAGAATCAGAAATTTCACAAACATCCTTAGGGCTAGGATGATGGTGTAACTTAATTGAAAATTTCTCTCCCTATCTAGCTTTCAAATGAATGACACCAATACTTAGATTTATTTAGTTAGCTTTAGGGCAATCGCTGGGCAAATTATCCTTAGCCTAATTCTCTAATGGCTAGACTGGCTACTTCCCTAACTGTGCACCCCAGATACTTTCTGTTTGAGTCTTTCCAGGTTATTTTTGCCTCAGTGGTCTGTCCTGAGGTGGAGGTGGGGTGGGGGTGGGGTGGGGGTAAAGTGGGGGTGGGGCTGGAGGTTACTGTGGCACCTGTTCCTGGCCCATCACATCTAATGGAGACCTCCTCTTCTCTCTTATTCTTCCTCCTCTGTAATCCATCTCTCTCCCTTTCCTTTCTTCTTTTCCTCATGGTCCTTCCTATGACCTCCACACCAACTCAAAACCCGTCTTCTTCTATTCTCCCCAGTGATTGTCTGTCACCAGTTTTATTTAACCAATAGTTTTAAATTGGAGAGCAAGGTTTACACAACAGAGGTGCACACATGGGAATTCACATGTCTTGGAACAGCCAGATTTGGGGGTATAGAATTTAGCATTTGAATATATAGTAGCACCAGACCAACCCCCCCCCCCAACATGAGGGTACACTGACATTTACATGAGGGTACATGCCATTTACTACAGAGCACACACCCATTTGTAATGGATGCAAAGAAATTCCAGAATGCTTTAGCAGATACCAGTAATGTGAGACTGGGGGGGGGGGGTGCAGAGAAAGCACATGGGTATAGAAGAGACTTAGCTTATACTGAAAAAGACAAGGAATGGCCACTAACTATTTTGTATTACCACCATGCATTAAATTTTCTGTATTATAGATAGTTGGGGAGAGGAAGTTCCTAGAATAGGATATAGAATAGAAGTGAGTTCAATTCCTAAGTTGACTGAATATAATTGCCCAGAAAAGCCAAGAAAATCGGGGTGGGGAGGCTGATGAACCTGAAAGTGACTAAAATGTCATCCGATATTAGGCAGAATCAGGGACTGAAATAGAGGCTAAGAGATAGAAAGAAACATGCTGACAAGTAAGCATATTTGCCTTGCTCCCGAAACATGGTGGATTTGTCATACTTCCATTGGCCTTGGAATGGTATGTTAAGATAAACAAACAAATTTATTAAATAAAATGTCAAATGTTGCTCATATTCAAGGCTAGCATCTCAAGTCAACTCATGAAGACAGAGAGTGATGAAAAACCAGTTGTTGGTGTTACTTGAGATGCTTCTCTACCTTAGAGATTATAAAAGAAACGGGGACGAGCTTGTGAAAAGAGTAGAAATTCTTGCTCTGTCTTCATGTGCAGACACTGAAATGCAAAACAAGCAGGTCTGCATAAGCTCTCAACTGCATCAGACTGTCAAATCGTAGAATTTATGGAGAATCAAACATTCATAACAATGTTACCTAGATGGGCATTTCAGAGGCGCAGGCAAACCCCAGGTCTTCTTTTCTGCAGAGGACACATGCTCACTGTCCCAGAGTAGAGAAGTTCTCAAGGATTAGTGGTTTAGTAAACCAAGGGTTGAAAGCTGTTGATTAACAAAGCATCCTATTTGCATGCCATTTACTAGAGTCCATACTCATAAATCCTTGAATTCCAGGTTCAGTTTCTTCAAGGACACATACTATTAAGGATGCTCAGTAAAGACCTTTCTCCTAGTAAAATCATTCAATTACCTTCCAAGAGGTCCAGCTGTTGGCAAGGCTAAGTAGGATGGCCCATCTAATTTGCTTGGTAAGAGGAGCCTATGGATGTTAGAGTGTCTATTTCAATAATTTTCTCCCCAGTTTCACATCAAAATGGGTGCAATTTGCTACTTAAAAAGATAGAATCAAGTGTCTTAAGTGGAGACAAATGTAGACGTTGTTTTTCTTTCTGTCTATTTTATTCCATTTTCTAAAGTTGTTTCAGTTAATAAGGTTTTACTTTTGAAATGCAAACAGGGGAATTCAAAATATAAAATTAATATCTAAGCCTTTAAAAAATTCTCACAATATAAAAAGCATTCAGAGAGGAGATAAATATCACATATAACTCTGCATTCCTGATATAAAGTATTTAATATTAAACTTATCTTTTCAAAATAAATGCTGTTTTTCTAAAATATGTGATAGTTTCAGAATAAATTATCATGAGCGCACTATTATATAATCTTATTTTGACCAACCATGAATCTATTTTATGATATATATGCAAACATACTACAATCAAAATTATTCTCATATTTTAAACATCTAGGGAATGTAGGGGGCAAATAGAGAATAATACTAAATGTTGGAGTGTTTGTAGGAGCAAAAGGTGGATATTATCAACTTATGGGTTTATATTTCTAGAATAAAGTAATGTAATGAGCATGTATAATAAATGCATATTTTAAATTTAAGGACTAGTGGAAAATTCTAGGCTTAGATTTTTCAAAGCATACTTTAATAAGAGTCCTTAAATGCTCTAACCTCTTTCTAGCCCACTACTTACCAGAAGAAAAGAAAGGTTATTAAGACATGGGGTAAGTGGACCTGTTTAGAAAAGGTTTGGGGGGAGATTCCAATCTTCGTTGTCAGGTTATCAGCAGTTCAGTCTACTAGCAAGCCACCAAACACCAATCAGCAGCTGCAGTCCAGTGTACTCTGCAGATACCACACATGAATCAGCAGTGGCACCTCATTCCAGAATAAACCCAGAGGCTCCAAATGGATGGCAAGAAGCCACCTGGATATCATTAAGAAGTTCTTTGGTGAGTTACTCTCTATGAAGTCATGAGAAGCAAAGATCAGTCACTTGACCAACCAGTGTCAGAACATCATCAGTGAAAACTAGCGAGGCAGAGCAAAGTAAACTTGTCCCACCAACCACAGTCATACTTATATTCTTTATAAACATCATGTATCCCTTCACTTGTCTGCCCCAGCAAAACATCATTATGACCTAATTGAGCCTCCAAAGAAACCAGAAATTTCCATTTCAGAAAATAAAACTGGATTGTCAGATATACAAGGAACTTGCCAAGTGTGCTTATCTAACTTAAGTCAAGCAAGATAGAATAAATACTTCAGTTCTGTCCTTGTAGCCCCATTTCAAGTAACTACACGTGGTTAATGGGCAACGTATTAGATAGTAAACATCTAAGACATTTCCATCACTCACAAATTTCCCTCCCACAGAGTGTCAGACTGGTGTTCTAAATATGATAAAAATATATCCACAAGTTTGATGACTATTAAGTAAAGGTCATACATATGCTACATGGATTTGATATTCATAAAATGTTTGTAGGATAAATACAACTAGTCTCAGGTTTAAAAGATGGAGACTCATGAAAGTGGACTGACTTGAGAGAATGGGTTTGGTATAGACAGAAAGGAAAACTTGTGTGTTCCATATAGAACTAAGACTTGTCTTCTTAGTTATTCCTGGACCTCTTGAGTGGAATCCCAGAGTGGAACCCTCAGCTGTTCCTCTGAAGCCTTAATGCCTAGTACCTCAGTGTTACTTAGAAAATCCATCACAGCCTTCTCTGAGATAACTCTTTCATTAATGTTCTAATTCTCAACTTGTGAGTATGCACTCATGTCAGAGTGTAATCTCTAAATACCACACTGCTCTCTAATGTTAATCATTCACTTGACCTGAGAGCATCCTTCACTTTTTTACCCTATTAAACTATTGATGTTTTGGTTTTTATAACTCAACTCACACCTACCTTTACCTTTATTGTTAGCCTGATGAGGAGCCCCTAGGACAGTCTTACAGTGCCTTTCTCTTTGTGGTTCCTTCTCTAAAGGATGTTTGTCAAGGGGTGGTCATTGACAACTTGTATGCTTATTTACCAAATTTACTCTTGATGACAGGACCCATTTCTTAATCTGTCAAAGGACCAGATGTAGATAGAAATATTCATCTCAAATTAATAGGATAACTATTTCCAGACTTGAGGTATCATATTATCTAATGACAGGGAAGAAGAAAGAGACTACTCTCCAGACAAAATAATTCTCTAGATCAGAGGAGATCTTTATCATCCTTACCCTCCCATTCATCCATTTCCTCCTTCTGAAGAGGTGAGTTTGAACCTGTCTTTGATGGTCCTATTAGAAAGTCTATCTCCAGGACTACATTGGCTACTTGCTTCAGAATATGGGGCAAAAGCGAATGCCCCAACCCAACCACAGAAGCACTTGAAGTAGTGGGGACTGCAGGCTTCTTTGACACCTTGTTATGGTTGACAATCAGATGCTATGTCTGAGAAACAAGTCTCATGCTTTCCTTCCATCCCAGCTCCCACTCACACTGTCTGCATCTAGCTAGATATCCCCCACTCCTTCATTAACGCTCTTCTGTGCCAAAGGGAGCTACTTGCTGTGACGCCTGCCATAACGTGTCACAAGTTGACAGGCAATTGCTTTGTGAAGGATACTGCTTAGCCACAAGACACACATCAGACTGGCATACTGCCACTTCTTGATGAAAAAGACCAATTCTTACACATCCTTAAGTTAGAAAAAAATGGCATATGATGTGATGTGATGTGGCTCATATAAACACAGGGGTTTATAGTTTCTATTTACCTTCCTGGCTTTAGGATGTGAAGCACATGGCTGTAACGATTACTCTTCTTTATCAGGAGATTATCAATTCATTCATTCATGTGCTTTTTTAAATTTTTTTTATTTTTAAGATCCAGATACTTACAGAAAGTACCGAGGGAACACAGTTATAAACAATCTGGTCCATGCCACTAGGAACATCTCATTGAAGGAAGCACTGGCAAGAAATATGATTATAATGCCAAGAGATGAAGCTTGAAAGAGTCAACACGGAGGCTGGAGATAAACTTCAGTAGCATAATAGTGACTAACACTTGCAAGGCCTTGGGTTCCAATACCACCAAGAGAGGGGAGAAGGGGAGAGGAGAGATGGATAGGGGAGGTAACTAATGGAGATCGGTGGGGGAGAGACAGAGACAGAGACCCAAAGAGAGTGATTATACTGACAGGTGAGCACCACAGAGGGAAACACTTGCTGTGCTTGAGGGATGCCCACAGTGCTTCATAGGCAACGTCAAATAGAAACTACATTATGGACAATTTCGTTTGTCTGATGTGAGTTCATTCATCAGCCTGTCAACAACAGTAGCAAGAACACAGGAAGTAATTGTAAGGGAGCACTCACTGGCACATTCCCCAGCTAAGACGGGAGACAAACAAAACTCACAGACGCTGGCATCAAACAGGCCCATGAGGCAAACATGTGAAGAGCTAAAATCCATCTTAGTTAGAAGTTTGGAGCTTCTTGCATCGCTGATGGGAATCACTAGTTCATTTGGATATCAGTCATTCATGATGAGTCTTCCTACTAAGAGAAACTGTTAACCTCAGAGGGCAGAGTTGAGACTCTGTTGAGTAGTAAACCGTGCAAATGTTGGCTTCAGACAGAGATTGATTGGAATCCTAGCTCTACCATTTGTTCAGTTTCTGTAGTTCTTGGTAAATTGCATGCAGTCACTCAAGTATTAATTGCGCTTCTCTAGAAGATTAGAACTAATATAATTTATATATATGTATATACACATATATAAATATACATGTATATATATACATATATGTATACATATACATATATACACATACATATACATACATATATATATATCACAACGGGGATTTACTAGATTGTCCATAGGATATGGAATGTCTACATGCTGGAAAGGCCCACACAACTGCTCACCCCATGAGGCTGAGGACATAGAGGACTCTTGAAGGGCCACTTGTTTTCAGTCCACAATGGAAGGCTAGTGGAACTGAGTTCTGATGCCAGTATAAGATGACAGCAACAACAACAACAACAACAACAACAACAACTAACTAACTAGATGTACTCACTAGCAAGGACCAAAGGAAGGCAGGCAAAACTCTTCCTGTTGTTCTCTAAAACCTCTATCTGGGCCTCCACAAGAAGGTGTTGCCTACTTTGGAAGACAATCATCTCCTCTTGGTTAATCCTTTCTGGCAATAACCTCACATACTAGTCCTGAGTCCTGTCTATTTGTTGATTCCAGGTTCAAACAATTTAACAACCAAGAACAAACATGAAAACTAAGTTTCTGTCTCCTGATTTATAAAACAGAATGGAAGTCCATCCTCAGCATAACTGAGGACTAGACTAACTGAAGCCATGTGTGTTAAGATGCTTAGCCTATGTCCAGACACATAGCTATTATCTTACACAGTTGGTATATTTTGTACATAGGTACAGTTCTGGATACTCTGGAACATAGAAAGATTCTTGGATGTGATTTCTCCTGGCTTGCAAATGTACGCTTGGTGTTTAAACTAATCTTTTGATAATAAAAGCTACTGGTTAGTCTTGAAGGAAAGAATCATTTGTCAGTAATATTCACCCAATGAAAGCAGGAAGGTGTAACAGGCATCATTTTGAAATGACAAATGAAGCTCTGTCATCTAAATGAGGAGACAGGCATGGGATCACTGGATATTGTGGGCCTGCTCTGATATGTAGCTAAGTAGTCACTGAAGTCTTAATACATAGGACTCGCAGAAGCTCACCTCTCCCTTCTGCTAACCTAGTCCTAGTCCTGGAAGCTTCTAGCCTCTGTACAATCTAATCCAGCCCTAGAATATTTCCAGATTCTGGGACTTCCTGCTGAAGAAGTTCACCCTTTCTTGTTCTTTCTGAGCTGGGTCTAGCTGGCTCAACTCATCTGTCTTGGGCTCAAACTCCTCTCCAAGCTGACTCATTCAGTCTGGCTTCTTTCTCTTTATTGCCTTCCCTAAGTTCCCTGCTTGACCTCAAACTCTAGCTATCTGTTCTAATCTTCTGGCTCCTTCTCCTTGTCTGGCCATTCTGTCTTTATCTGTATCTAGCTTGTTCTCTCTTCAACCTGCCTTTGTAAAATTCTCCAGGTAAAACTCCTTCCTTCTTTCTCTGGATTGCTTTCTTAAATAGCTTCCCCTTCCTCTCTGTTCTGCTGAGAGTTGGGTGTATTCATCACTTTGCTGCCATTAAATTAGACATTACTTTCAAACATGGCTGCTTCCTTCCACAAACTAACTTTACCTCATCGTTTGGGATTTAAGATGTGCACTAAGAGCAAGTCTGTATTCCAGCCAGAGGGATTAAATGTGTGTGCTAAGGGCTGAGCCACACCACAACTAGGAACAGCTTCGATTTAGTAAATAACACAAGCTCAGTGTTCATAGTGTGATCAAATATCCTGTGGCAACTTAGTCATAGAAATGCTTGACCTATTGCTTCATCCTTGGAGCCAAGGTAAAAATGGCTTTACTCAAGCATCCAGATCAAAGGCAGAATAGCTCCTTGAGAAATAACCAAAGAATATAGTAGAAAAATGTCAACATATCAGCAGGTACATAGTACTTATTTTTAATATGTATATCTCTTGTTCATTAGAATTATACTGGGACAATATTTGTGTCCATCTTTGAAGGCTCAAAATTTGTATTTAAGTTCAATCACAAGCATACAGTTATTACCCCTTTATCACTTGACCTTATCTTTAAATCAGTGTTTTTTTCATAATTTGTTGTGAAGTAAATGCTTTTATCCTGTGAAAAACTTACAAAATGCAATGTAAAGGTACTATATGCAAGGTGCATGAGTAGATTATTCACTGCTACCAAATATCATTTATGTCTGGAAATTAAAGATCTATGTTGAAAAGAACACAAAACTTGTTCCAGGCCAATAGAATACAAATGACTTAATTTCTAGACCTCATATAAACTTGAAGATGGTCAAATGCTGTAATTATTACCAGAGACCATGGGAAAAGCACACTCTTAAGTCTGGCTTCTCCTCCTCCCACTCTGTCTTTTGACTCTTTCGTCTGTGTTAAGATGAGATAGGTAAGTATGCCATCTCAGTTTTTGAGATAGCACTTTCTCTCCCATTCTCCATCTTTCCATCCCTTTCTCTCCCCACTCCATCATCCTCCCCAACTCTGTCCACCCTGTCTCTCCTCCTTTACTCACTCTCTCACTTTTCCCTCTCTGATAGACTATGAACTCTGGTGAGCTTCCTAGTTCCCTTCAGGTATAAGAGTGGATCCTGTGAGTATAAGAATGCTACTGATTTGTTTGAGTTAATTTTATATCCATCCATTTTGCTGAAGTTGTTTATCAGCTGTAGGGGTTCTCTGGTGAAATTTTGGGGGTCACTTAAGTATACTATCATATCATCTGTAAATAGTGGTATTTTGAATTCTTCCTTTCCAATTTATCCCTTTCAACTCCTTTCGTTGTTTTTTTTTTTTAAATTGCTCTAGCTAGAACTTCAAGTACTATATTGAATAGATAGGGAGAGAGTTTCTCATCTAATTCCTGATTTTAGTGAGATTACTTCAAGTTTCTCTCCATTTAGTTTGATGTTGGCTACTGGTTTGCTGTATATTGCTTTTACTATGTTTAGCTATGGGCCTTGACCTGAACTTTCTAAGACTTTTAATATGCACGGATGTTAAATTTTATCATATGTGTTTTCAGTATCTAATAAAATTATCATGTGGGTTTCTTTGAGTTTATTTACGAAGTGGATTATCTTGATGGATTTCCTTATAATGAACCATCCCTGCATCCCTGGGATGAAACCTAATTGATCATGGTGAATGATCACTTTGATTTGTGCTTGGATTTGGCTTGTGAGAATTTTAGTGAGAATTTTTGCATCGATATTCATAAGTGAAATTGGCCTGAAGTTCTCTTTCCTTGTTGGGTCTTTGTGTGGTTTTGGTATCAGTGTAACTGTGGCTTCATAGGACAAATTGGATAGGATAAACAGGCTGAGAAAGAAATTAGAGAAATGACATCATTCACAATAGTCACAAACAATATAAAATATCTTGGTGTGACTCTAACCAAACAAGTGAAAGATCTGTATGGCAAGAAATTCAAGTCTCTGAGAAAGAAATCAAAGAGGACATCAGAAGATCAAAAGATCTCATGCTCAGGAATTGGTAGGATTAATATAGTAAAAATGGCTATCTTGCTGAAAGCAATCTACAGATTCAATGCAATC
>JADRCD010237943.1:0-14672 GCA_019843815.1 Montemys delectorum
GGGGGCAGAGGGCAAATCGTGGCTGTAGTAGTGTGTGTTTATTTTCCATAGTCACATTTTAATTTTTTTTTTAATTATTATATGTAAGTACACACTGTTGCTGTCTTCAGACACACCAGAAGAGGGCGTAGTTACGGATGGTTGTGAGCCACCATGTGGTTGCTGGGATTTGAACTCAGGACCTTCGGAAGAGCAGTCAGTGCTCTTACCAGCTGAGCCATCTCACCAGCCCCCCACATTTTAAATTTTTATTTATTTATGTATTTTCAAGACGGTTTCTGTGTATCCTTGTCTGTCCTGGAACTCACTCTGTAGACCAGGCTGGCCTTTAACTCTGAACTCTGCCTGCATCTGCCTTCCAGGTGCTGAGATTAAAGGCAAGCATCACCACTGCCCAGCTCAGAATCGTTCTTTTTCTTGCACAGTGCTCAAAAATATAGTACAGGTAAATTAAATGTGAGCTTGGCTTGTCAATTTCACCAGCTCAGAAGGTTAAAGGTAGCATTTTAGAGAAGCTATCGTCAAAAAACACCAGGTTAGAGCAGTGGAGGCAAAATGGCTAGAGAAAAATCAGAAAGGGGAAAAAAGTTTTCCCCTCAAAAAGCTCCCTGACTTGGTTCCTTTAGCATATAGTGTAAGCTTGTAAATCTTAAGAACTGAGGAGGTTTCTGAATTATATATAGTACAGTATTGTGTGTGGCCTTTTTAAGAACTCAGACCAAATATTTTGCCAGCGATGAGTAACTAGAAAACAAGCTGATCAAGACTCTTAGAAAGTTTCAGGTAGCCATTTTATTATAAAGATTGATGGGCCTGGCATGTAGCTCTGTGGTAGATTGGATTTGACTTCCCAGTGACAGAGAAGAGTTTCTATTGTTGTTACTGTTTGAGGCCTGTTTACATACTAGTCATTTGTATTTTGTCAGGAAATTTCTGTCCTTGGAGATTGTTTGAAACAGAAGCTCATTTCTCAAGCCAGCGTGTGGCACACGCTTTTAATTCCAGGACTTGAAGGCAAAGGCAGGCAGGTGGAACAATGAGTTCCCAGACATCTAGGACTACCATAGTAAGAGATCCATCTCCAAAAGAAGCTCATTTATCTTTGGAAAAAGGGGCATTTAAAAGCAAGCCACTTCTATTATTCATGGAAAAATGAAGTGGTTTCCGGTTTTTTTGTTTGTTTTTAAGGAAAAGCATTGGAGTTAGAGGTTTGGTTTCCATTTTTGTTTGTTTAGGTTTGGGGTTGTTTTGGTTTGGGAAGGAATTTTTTAGTTTGGTGGTTGTTTTGTTTTGTTGGTTTTTTGTTTGTTTGTTTTGTTTTTTGATAGAGTGTCTCTTTGTATCCCTAGCTGTTGTCCTGGAACTGGATTTGTAGACCCTGCTGCCCTCAAAATCGCAGCCACCCGGGTGCTGGGGTTAAAGGTGTGTGTGCCATAAGACCTGGCTACCTGCTGGGTCTCAACCAGTGTAATGACTCATCTGTAAGATGTCCTTATGTGCAAAGAAAACTTTATGAGCTCCTAATCCTTTTTTAAAGATTTATTTATTATATGTAAGTACACTGTTGCTGTTTTCAGACACTCCAGAAGGCAGCATTAGATCTCATTTCATTATGGATGGTTGTGAGCCACCGTGTGGTTGCTGGGATTTGAACTCAGGACCTTTGGAAGAGCAGTCAGTGCTCTTATCCGCTGAGCCATCTCACCAACCCCAGTCATTGCTCTTAACTGCTGAATCATCTCTCAAGCCCAATAATTTATTTTTTAATAATAAAAGCAGCCGAGCAATGGTGGTGTACACCTTTAATCCCAGCACTTGAAAGGCAGAGGCAGGTGGATTTCTGAGTTCGAGGCCAGCCTGGTCTACAGAGTGAGTTACAGGACAGCCAGGGCTATACAGAGAAACCCTGTCTCGAAAAACCAAAACAACAACAAAAAAAAAGGCAAATTTCTAGCATTAGTATTTCTTGAAAAGTTAGCAATGTCAGCAAATGGGACCCCTGGTATTTTATGGAAATAACTTTGTGGCTAACCTACTCCTACCTGATATTTTCCTATTGCTAACTACAACAAAGTGCTTCAGAAGCAGTGTTTTGGCACTAACCAGACCAAATAGCATTGTGATCTGAGATATATTACACTTATAGATGCTTTTTGTGAATCCTCTTAAATTAACAAAAGTGTGTTCTCAGGAAAAGGTTATCTTGTATGTCAAAATTAGGGGCTGAAGAGATGGCTTAGCAGTAAGAGCACTCACCACTCATCTAAAGGACCTGGGTTCAATTCCCAGTGCCTACATGGCAGCTCATAACCATTCATAGCTCCAATGCCATGGAATCAATCCATTACCTTCTCACCTCCACAGGCACCAGGCATGTACATGGTGCACATACATGCAGGCAAATGACTCATACACATAAAATAAATGTGTCTTAAAAATAAAAGAAAGCCAAAACCAGTCTAGCTTAATTTCTTATAACCACTTAGCTTAGTTTTTCAGAAAATAATATTTGTTAGACTACAGATGTGGAAACAGGCCATGGGTCAAGTAGGTTGGGGGAGCTAGTATTAAGAACCCATAGCAGAAATGTCTTAGAGGGTCTCGGATTCTCAGGGTTGACGTCTAAAATAACTTACTCACTGACTTAGGTTTGTCTCCTTCCAGGTGGTCAGATTTCCTCTGAATGTGTCCTCTGTGACTGACCATGATGCCTGTAGGGCAGGACTTCAACCTGTGAGCAAGTGGCGGGCCTATGGACTCGAAGGCTACCCTGGTAAGTGCACCTGAGAGAAGGTGAAATTATTCAGTCATTCTGATTTCATTGGAAGGGCTGCGAATAGATAGACAAAGGACATACCTAAAACACATTAATGCCCCACCCTGGAGCCTATCCTATTTGTGCCTCCTCTGAAGAGTAGTCTGTTTAATGTTACCAAAGGCTAAGGAAACTCAGAGGTATCATAACAAACTAAATGAAAAAAATTAAAGACAGACTACAAACTCTGCCATAAGTGTGAAGCTCAGCTCTGCCAGAACTTTAAGGATAGAATAATAGACTGGATAATTGAGGAATTTTTTTTGTGTTGTGAAAGGTACATGTGGGGCTGGAGAGATAGCTCAGCGATTAAGAGTACCAACTGCTCTTCCGAAGGTCTTGAGTTCAAATCCTAGCAACCACATGGTGGCTCACAACCATCCATAAAAGGATCTGACACCCTCTTCTGGTGTGTCTGAAGACAGCTACAGTGTACTTAGATATAATAATAAATAAATCTTTTTTAAAAATTTAAAAAGGGGGGGGTACATTTGTCTTTTTTTTTCTTTTTTTAAGATTCATTTATTCCATGTAAGTGAGTATACTGTCACTGTCTTCAGACACACCAGAAGAGGGCATCAGATCTCATTACAGATGGTTGTGAGCCACCATTGGTTGCTGGGAATTGAACTCAGAACCTCTGGAAGAGCAGTCAGTGCTCTTAACCACTGAGCCATCTCTCCAGCCTGGTATATTTGTCTTTTATTGTATAAGTGTTTTGCTTGCATGTATGTCCAGTGCTTTCAGACTCAGAAGAGCGTGTTGTATCCCCTGGCTGAAGAGTTGTGATCTGCCATGTTGGTGTTTGGAACCAGACCTGTCCTCTGGAAGGGCAGCAAGTTGTGTACCAAATGCAGGCCATCTCTCCAATCCTGGGGGCTGGCTGCTCTGGCTTCTCTTAACTCTTATTTTCAAAGGCGCAATTGTCTGGGCCTTCTTGCCATATAGATTGTTCAGAGGGCACAGTTGCCAGGCCTACTTGGTTCTGTCTCATCAGAGTGATGTTTCAGGTTTTGCAGGAAATTGTACTTCAACTGTATCACTCGTGCTGGTATTTCATTATGTCTGGTTCTCACGGCCATTGTAAGCTGCATTTAGTAGAAGTATAATATGCAAAGTGTTGAGGTCTTTCCTTTCAAGGTGATTTTTTTTTTTTTTAAGATTTATTCATAATAATAAATGAGTACACTGTAGCTGTCTTCAGAAACCAGAAGAGGGCGTCAGATCTCATTATGGATGGTTGTGAGCCACCATGTGGTTGCTGGGATCTGAACTCAGGACCTTCAGAAGAGCAGTTGATGCTCTTACCCGCTGAGCCATCTCACCAGCCTGGGGTGATTTTCTTTACTTCTGTATCCTACTTATTCTGAAGGAACTTGTGTGTGCCTGTCTTTACTGGAGTAAACAGGAGGAAACTTGGTCTGCAGAAGAAAAGGCTTGGGTGAGGAGTGTGAAAATAGGTTATACACAAAGGATGAGAATCAGTGGAGTAGTGGCTAGGACAATGGTTCTGGTTCCCATTTATCTGGCCTCATAACTAGCTCTTCTGTGTGCTAACTGATACTGGAAAACCTCTTCATTTCCATTGTCTTTAATTCCTTCAGGCATAAAATGTATATAAAAATGGAGTCGCCATAAGATTAGAATGAAGTTTGGGGCCTAGAGAGATAGCTTGGTGGTTAAGAGTGCATATTATTCTTGAGCTTAAAACTAGCTGTGACTCCACTGTTAGAAACGTACACACGTGGTTAAAATAAATGCTGTAAAAGATTATGGTGGTCTGAATGTATATGTAAAGTGCTTCAATCGGTACCTGAAATGTTGAATAAATGTTGAATCTATGATGGAGGAAATGGATGAGGGACTAGCGTTTGGGATGTAATTAAGTAAATTTTTAAAAATAAAAAGCTGTTATAGAGCAGGTATGGTAGTGCATGCCTGTAATCCTAAAACTAACTCAGGATGCTGAAGCAGGGGGATCACTGCAACAAGACCAACTTCAAAGTATGCAGAGTAGGGGATAGAACAAATCAGTTCAACTACAATAACACAATCATATCTCAAAAAACAAAAACAACTGACTTGGAGTTGTAGCTGTCAGAACCCCTAAACAATGCAAGTTAAGGAGAAGCAGATTTTTAATAAGAGAAGCTTAGAGTTATAGCTCAGTGGTAGACTGTTTGCCTAACATGCATAAGAAAAGCCAGGCAGAGTGGTACACAGATCTTTGAGTTTGAGGCTAGCCTGATGAAGCATACCAAGTGTCGGGATATCCAGAGCAACATAGTGAGAATTCATCTTTTTAAAAAAATGTCCTTAATCTGAACTAGACTGCCTAGAAAGGCATTAAATTGCAAGTTACTTTGAGTTTTTAATCTACTATCTTGTGGAAATGTTAGAATAGTATTTTCTTATGTGTGAGTGTGTGGTTTTGCCTGCACTTAGTGTCTATGCACAACATGTTTACAGTGCTGGTCAAAGCAGGAAGATGTTGTCAGATGTTCTGAAATTGGAGTTACGGGTGTTTATATGTTCAAGAAAGGTAGATTTGATGCTGAGAAACAAAATAGACTAATAGTGTTCCATTTACTGGATGAAGATGTATGATTAATTAAATCCAGTATTGGAGGTAGCTTTCCATATGTGCACTAAGTGAAACAGAGACTTGGAGGAGTCTTGTAACTTATTGGTACCAGATGAAAATCTAAGGGTGAACTTTCAGTTCTCGAGTTGCTTTAGAATAGCACCATTGACAGCTAACCTTGTAGATTATTTATTCCTCTTGAGAATGTCCCCCAAAGTCAGATATTTACAGTGTCTCATGTTCCTCAAGTTGATTTTTCATTAACTTTAAGTAGAAAGGATATGGAAAGTAAATGAGAGAATAGTGGGCATAAGGATATGAAAAAAGAAACCAGAACAACTTCAACACATACACGCACGTCTTTTGTCTTTTATAGGATTTATTTTTATTCCAAATCCCTTCCTTCCGGGATGCCAGTGGCACTGGGTAAAACAGTGCCTTAAGTTGTACTCCCAGAAACCTAATGTTTGTAACCTGGACAAGCACATGACTAAAGAAGAGACCCAAGGACTGTGGGAACAGAGCAAAGAGTTCCTAAGGTAAGTGGCTGTGTTGAGTTTTGTTTGGCTCCCCTCCCCCCTCATCTCTACACAGCACTGTTCTTTTCTTTCCCCAAGAACATTTGGACAGATGCTTTGACAATTATATTAAACTGAGATCCACTTTGACGATGTTTATCGTAGCTTAGAAACTTGAGTTCATCCACACTCATCATCACATGTTTTATGTAGGGAGAACTGTCGCTAATAGCACTGTGTTTTACATGAAGTCGCTCCTGCTAGCTCTTTTGTGATGAGTTAGTTGTTGCTCATGGAAGAACTAGTGTTTGGATCTTGATATTTCAGCATTCATACCACAAATACTCATTGGAGAAATCAGTTGGATACTAGGCATGATGCTAGGCATTGGAGATCCAAAAATTAATAGGGGGTAGACAAGTTTCTTATTGAGTAGTCTTTCAAAGGAATTCTCTAAGAAAGTAATTACAATGGAGCTGAGAAAATGTTGTAATAGTGGTTAGGAACTTGGGGAACACAGGAGGAAATCTTCCAAACAAGGTTAAAGTATCCCAAAAAAAAAAAGTAATTTTGGGGGGTGGTGGTTTCGAGACAGGATTTCTCTGTATAGCCCTGGCTGTCCTGGAACTCACTCTGTAGACGAGGCTGGCCTCGAACTCAGAAATCCACCTGCCTCTGCCTCCCAAGTGCTGGGATTAAAGGTGTGCGCCACCACCGCCCAGCTTTTTAATACAGTTTTATAGTTGTATCTATTTTTTCTCTTTCTCTGAACATTTCAACTATTCTTCAAAAATGAGAGGGGATTTGCCATTCAGGACAGAGGACAATCTGGTTAGGGGTATTAGTCAGCCTGAGCAGAGGTTCGGTATTTGAGACAGTATGTGAGTGTGTACTTCGGAGTGTTTGAGATTCAAAAGAAGATGGGAAATATTTGCTAGGCATATCCGTAGACCTTGCTTGACTCTGTCTGTGGCCAAGCAGGGGGGACAGTGTATGCAAGAGTAATTGGAGTTCATGCAAGTTCTAACCAGCTTAATCAGTAGCTGGGTGAATTGCAGTACTCCAACATTCTGCTTCAGTCCTCTTACAGTTTTCATGCTGCAGGGTGGTGCTATTTAACCTGTTTGTTTATTTCAGTTCTGAAAAGGTAAATAAGAAAACAGTTCCTGGCTAATATGATTTTTGTAAAAATGTGAAGAAATAAAGACATTTAAATAGATTCATTGGCAGAACCAAGTGCAGAATTTATGCATTATCATGAGAATGGTCACTCATGTGGCAAGGTTGGAATAACTTAGAGAAAATTCTTCCTGGCAGTCACAGGTACGCTAGACAAAAGAGGAAGTGGGCACTTTAGGTAGAGTAGGACCAAATTGTGCAAGGTTTAACCAGCCAGAACTGCAGCTCTGGAGTCAGATTGCCTATCTTCAGATCCTTGCTCAGTTCCATAGTAACTGGCTAATCTTGAGCAAGGGTTTTTAACATTTCCTTCCCGAGTGTTGTGAATGTGGGTGAGAAGTCCTTAGAAGATGCTTGTTGGAATCGTATCAGCTTGGTGGCCTCTCTGCCCTTCATGCCATAAACTGTTAGGCTGATTCTAGGACTTTAATAAAAGATTGTCTTATGTCGACTGCCATTAGTGGTTTCCTTTACAGCCTCTTTGGTCCATAGTTTAAGGTCCGTGTAGGAGCAGTGAGGGAAACCTTTGCATCCCTTAGAACTGAAGGCAAGATGTGACTGAATGAAATTACAGTGCTTACTAGCACTAAGCCAGTCTGTGTTTTCAGATAGTTTGTTCTTTCCTTCTGATATATGATTATAGAAACCTCAGCTGCATTCTGATAAAGCTCAGATGAACCTCTGTGTAAATCAATCAATAGGCAATGGGGGGATACTTTTCTGTCTAATAAATTAGCAAAAATAAAAATGATGGTGGAAATTGATATTCTGAGACTTTGTGCTGGCAGCATTAAAAATCAGTTAGGTCTCTAGTTCTCATCCTGTTGCTGTGTGATGTATGTTTCAGTTTCCTCATGTGGGAAATGAAGGTGTTGGTTGGAATGATCCATCCAGGTATCTGAGTCATGATATGCTACAGTCCTGTGAGCAGTACATGAAGTTCTCTCCACGCCCAAAGTCTGTAAAGCAAAAAGCATCTACTATTCAGGAGGCGCCCCCCAAATAATTGATTACCACAACATCTTCCCACATTGTGAACCAGGAACAAAGGGGCTTCCAGCGGCCTTTTAGCTCCATAGAACTCTTGACTGCTGTAAAAGGAAGTAAAGATATAGTACATGAATGTTCCTGAAAAATAGGACTTCAAAAGGATTTCAATCTCTGCTTTTTACAGGGGTACGATAGCTAGAGTCTTACTCAGAAGCTCGATGGGGATTGGGTAATGCAGCTGTGTTTGTCTAGGCCCTCCCTGTGTTCTTCAGTTGGATGGGGGTGGATGTGCAAATTTTAAGTGCAGGCACCTTTATTAGAGCCTTGTTCATCAGGAGGAGACCATTAATCAGTCATGACCTGTCCCAGAAATAGAATATACACATAAAAAGACATTAAATTTGCCTCTTGCAAACAAAGGAGGCATTACAGTGAGATGAAACCATCATTCCTCACTGTCTTTATCTCTACCTTAGTCCAAGTCACTATCATTCATATGTTTTCTACAGAATGACAAAGTGACCTCCCAGCCATCTGCTTTTTGCCCCCCTTCAAACTACTTTCTACATTAGAATGAAGAAGCCGCGTCATTTTCCTCACGGCCTCTCATCTATAGTTTAATTCTGGAACAACTGCCCAAAGGTAGCACAAACTCTCTACCTCAGACATCAGGTTTGAGGACTTTGTAGGCTACTCACACATCTGACCACTGATGATAGCTTCAGGGCATTTCATGACCCCTCCGTGTTTAGTAATTCACTAGAAAAGGCCCTAGAGCTCAGGAAAACACTGTGTGGGTGCCCTTCAATATCAAGTCAGGACATAGTACCCTACGTGTTGATTGATAAACCAGCCAGTGAGTTCCAAATTCTAGTGGCCTTAATTTTTTTTAGCATTTTGTTAAATAGTCACTACTGATTATAGTCATTTGAACTTGGGAGGTAGCTCTAAGAGGAAAGTTTTCCTTATTAGAACATGGACCTCAGTTCAGTTCCCCAGAACCCCCGTGGTTTCATTTTGTTTTAGTTGAGAGGTAGGGAAAAGCCAGACATAGCCTTGCCATGATACAAAGACTAGGGAGACAACTTAGTTGGTAAAATGTTTGTCTCGAGAGCTTGAGGATCAGAATTCAACAACAACAAAAAAGCCAGGCAATGGTGGTGTACGCCTTTAATCCCAGCACTTGGGAGGCAGAGGCAGGTGGATTTCTGAGTTCGAGGCCAGCCAGGGCTACACAGAGAAACCTTGTCTTAAAATATATATATATATATATTTTATATATATATATGCGCACTTACTTGTAATCCCTGTGCTAGGAAAATAGAAACAGACAGATCCTGGGGCTTACTGGTCTAATCAGGAACCCCCTGTTAGGTAAAGCCAAGATAGACATCTTGGAAATAACACCCAATTTGACCTCTGGCCTCCAAGGGCATGCTCATCTACACACATACAGGCACTTATAATGAACACACACAAGTCATTAGCCATTGAATTCAGTCTTAAGGCCACGCCTATTCTGGACATCCAACTAAAACCACTTAACATAAAACCTCACCCCTCTAATCACACGGTTGGCTTTTGTGGGATTACTAGCCAACATCCTGAATCATCACTCCTTAGCATAAACCCAGGTGTGATGCAAAGGCCCACCATGATTAACAGTGGGGTTGCTGTCAGGAAATTCTGAGGGTTTAGAGTAGGTGTAGCTCAATGACCGAGCACTTGGCTAACATGCATGAGGCTCTTGGGTTTTATCCCCAGAACTGGGAACATAAAAGAAATTTCTATTTTAGAACCAGGGCAAAAAAACTAATCAAAATTTTTGTTATTATATGACACTATAGACTAATTTAAGCACGAACCTATCAGTTCCGCTTCTAGCTCCCAAATAATTGGTACAAAGACCTATTAAGTTTATTAACAAGCTACAAGCCTAGCCTAGGGAAGTTCTGATCTGGCCCATGTGCGTCCTTGTGTCTGCTCCCTCATACCAACCTCATGGTCTCTTACTTCCCTGACCCCAGGATCGGAATTCCAGGCTTCCTGTCTCCTCTGCCCAGCCATAGGCTGACCAGCTCTTTATTAACCAATCAGATAATTCTAGAGCATTCTTTACACAATACTGATAGAGGAGGTGATTTCCAAAGAGTCACCACTGTTTTTTGGTTGGTGGGTAGGTTGGTTTGAGATGAAGTTTCTCTGTGTAACCCTGGGTATCCTGAAACTTACTTTGTAAACCAAGCTGGCCTTGAACTCCGAGATCTGTCTGCCTCTGCCCCCTTAGTGCTGGAATTAAAAGTGTGCCACCACCACTGCCACACCACTATTTTTTGTAGACAAAAAAAAAAAATACGATGTAATCCATAGTGCCCACTTCAGACTGGACGATTGTCCAGTTCATTTCCATATAGTTAGGGTTCTCTTAAAAGCAATATTCTAACGTGGTTGCTAAGAAAATTGCCTACACTTACATAAAGCACTTAGCCATGACAGAAACAGCAAGCTGCTGTGGGAGCACATTGACAGGGGAGGGGGCGGCCAGTCCACCCATATGTCATCCTGCTAATGCCTGGAGGAAGTATCTAGGGCAGAGAGCAGATCGAGTTTCTGAAAGTCAGTAATTAGGGCTGTGCGTTTTTGAAAATACTGAAAATGATTCTAGGTAATTGGATAAAGATTTGAAGGTAGGTTAAATCTAGCACTTCTAAGCTAGGAACATTGGTGTACACCATAAATACCAGCACTCACAAGGCAATGGCAGGCAGTTTGCTTGAGTTTAAACTCATCTTTGTCTACCTAATGAGTGCTAGACTAGCTGGGGCTACATAGTATATATAGACTCTGACTCAAAAGTAAACAAAAATCTCAATTTCAGTCTTCATTCTCTTGGTTTTTCGAGACAGGGTTTCTCTGTGTAGCCCTGGCTGTCCTGGAACTCACTCTGTAGACCAGGCTGACCTACTTAGAAATCCACGTGCCTCTGCCTCCCCAAGTACTGGGATTAAAGACGTGCACCACCACTGGCCAGCCAATCTTCATTCTCTTAATGTCTGCTTTCTTATCCAGCCTTCACTACCAGCTTAAGCTAAATGCATAGATTCGGTCATAGAGAGGATTGTTGCTGTCATTTAAAATGATTAAGTTCTCTTGGTTACAATCTTTGCAGGTCTAAGGAAGTGACGAAGCGGAGACCCCGAAGTTTACTAGAGAGACTGCGCTGGGTTACCCTAGGCTACCATTATAACTGGGACAGTAAGGTATTTGCTTTATTCCTTCGTTGTACATTTATAGGTTCTTGGGCCCCTGAGGTTGGATTTGTTCCTAAACAAACATGAAATACCACGGCCATGGCAAAGACTGTCGAGAGCATGAATGTACCATTTAAAGGAGGGCTATGGTTACTGCCTCCTTTACTCCTCCCTTGGAAAGTGCTAGTGGAAGCACGTATCTCTAATCCTGTCTCTAACCTCAGGAGGCTGAGACAAGAGGTGCACTAGTTCACAATGTGGTCTATGTATGAACAGGATCCTTTTCAAAAAATTAAATTAGGAGATAGATGGCTCAGTGATTAAGAACATCTATTGTTCTTTTTTGGTAAAAAAATAAATGACTAAAAAAAGATTTCCAATTTAAGTTCCTACCTAGGCCATGATTTAAGTCAGACTTAATCCAGATGTCTTGAGCATATCATCTTACCAGATTGACCAAGTAAATGACATCAAGTCAGGTTGTAAAGTGGCTATAGTGTTTTTTGGTTTTTCCAGACAGGGTTTTTCTGTGTAGCCCTGACTGTCCTGGAACTCACTCTGTAGACCAGGGTGGCCTCGAACTCAGAAATCCGCCTGCTTCTGTCTCCCAAGTGCTGGGATTAAAGGCGTGCGCCACCACCGCCTGGCCATAGTGCAGTTTTACAATACTCTCTTGTTCCGTAGACTCTCTTGGGCATGAGACATAAGAGACCTCTCTTAGGTCTTAGTCCTGAGTTGCCTTTCACTTAAGAGAACTCTCCTGCTTAGGGTTCAGATATGCTAGGGCGGTAGAGAAGTTGCTTCTGTATATATGCCAAAAGGGTGAGTTTGTGTGACTGACCACTGCCGTGCATGGTTGGTGCTCAGTGGTTAGATTTCTATATTGCTTCAAGGGAGAGGAGATACCCAGCCAGGCATCAGGGCATGCACTCGTTTCCTAGCATGTAAGAGGCAAAGTCAGAAGGATCACTGCAAGTTGAAGACTAGCCTACTGTGTATAGCAGGTTCCAGCTAGCCAGGGCTGAGTTGCAAGAACTTATCTCAAGAAAGAATGGGCTGAGGAGATTGGCAGGCACCTGTGTGAACAGTAGTTAGTGAGGTAAGGGATTATTCGACAATTTCCTATGGTTTGAGATGTTGTTTATTTTTCCTATTTTCTCTACTTTTACCAAAGAAATACTCAGCAGATCATTATACACCTTTCCCTTCTGACCTGGCTTTCCTCTCAGAGCAAGTTGCCACTGCCTGTGGATTTCAGGGTTTCCAAGCAGAAGCAGGTATCCTGAATTACTACCGCCTAGACTCCACACTGGGAATCCATGTGGACAGATCTGAACTAGATCACTCCAAACCCTTGCTGTCCTTCAGGTAACTTAATTTCAGGAATTTCAGATTGTTTATTATTTTTTTGCTAAGGCATTTTAAGGCTGAAATCAGTAAAGATTTAAGTTTTATAATGAGAGATATTGTTATTAGTATTTATAGTAAGCAAGCTAGAGCCAGTTTTTGTTGTTATTGTTTTGTTTTTAAAGAGCAGAGCAAAATACAGAGTAAAATATGACACCTGCCTGAAATTTTAAAAGAAAAGCTGCATCATCAAAACTTAGATGTGTTGAGATTCAGCTCTTGCTCTGCATATCTACTATACGACCTTTTATTTTGTGGCAGGTCTGTCGATTGTCAGAATAATGTATGGAAAGCAGATCATAGGTTGGTCGCTCAGAAACACAAGCCAGAATAGTTTCAAAGTGATGACTTACAGGCTAAGGAGATAGCTCAGTTAGTTGAGTAACTTGCTGAACTAGCGAACCTGAGTTCAGAACCCAGGTAAAAATCCAGGCATATGAACCAGCACGTGCTTGTAATCCTGGGGGCAGAAGCATGAGGCCTGTGAGGTGGCTCTTCAGATAAAGACTGCAAGCCTGTTGACATAAGTTCAGTCTTGGGACCCTGTTTTAAGATACTTGATTACACTGTGAACCCCAAGATTGTGTTATTTACTGGGGGGGGGGGGGGCCTGTTTCTAGTTGTACTGTAGATCACCGTTAGTACACACTTTTAATCCCAAACAAGATAAAGTTAGTTTGTAGAAGGAAGCACCCATGTTTAAAAGTGATGGCAGACAGTGTCGAATCAGAGAAAGATTTGACAGAATAGAGTATGTCAAACTCTCACCAGACAGAGGAGGAGACAGGTTGAAGAAAGAACAAGCTAGACCTTGGTAAGGAATGAATGAGAAGGAGGCAGAGGATTAGAACAGATCACTAGAGTTAGTCTGAGACCAACTCAGTAAGATACTGGTAGAAGCTGGATTGAATCAGTCAGCATGGAGAGGAGGTCTGAGCTAAGACTGCTCTCAGTTGAACCATCAAGCCAGCACTCAAAAAGAGCTAGTAAGAGTAAGCTTATTCAGCAGCAAGTCTCAGAGGCTAGAGGCTTCCAGGGCTAGACCAAGGTTAGCAGATAGAGACAGTAAGCCAGGAGAGGACAATTATTTCGGGCAAATAAAAGTTAGTTTTACAGGAGTAAAGCAGCTCCTCCAGGAGTTGCCTGACCTTTCATACATGGACTGTGGCGTGAGCACGACACAAGGAAATGAGTGGATAAAATTTCTAAAAGGCAATGATAAGATGGCTCAGTGGGCAAAAGCACTTCCCTAACAAGCCTGATGGCCTGAACTTGATGCCCAGACTCCACAAAAGGAGAGAACTCCTAAGTGTTCTCTGACCACCATGTGTGCTCCATAGCACATTCCCACACATGGTTAGATGCAGACAGAAATAATAAATTTTAAAATGCAGAACTAGAGGGGTGATTTGGTGATTAAAACTACTTGCTGCTCTTCTAGATAACTAAAGTTGATTCTCAGCACCCGAATGGTAGCTCACAACCATCTGTAACTCCAGCCCCAGGCAATCCAGTTCACTGTTCTGGCTCTGAGGACACTGGGAACATGTGTACAAACATGTGGGCAACACCCATACATGTTTGGAAAACAGAATAAAGAGATGAAAGCACAATTATGTAAAACATCAGCATTAGCTTTTGGCTTCCATAGAGGTGCACACAGATCTAAGTAAATAAGAATCATGAGATGGCTTAGCAGGTAACGTCACCTGCCACCATTCACATCCTGAGTCAACCACTGAAAGCTGTGTAGCAGAGAGAACTGGCTCCTGTGAGTTATCCTCTGGCTTCCGCACACTGTGGCCGTTTAAGCAAAGAAATGTAAGAGTTGGAAAGAGTGTCCAACTGAAATGAAAAAAGAATATAGTTGGCAGTATACCTTCACAAATGTAACTAATAACAGAAACCTTTCTTCTTTCTTTCTTTTC
>JADRCD010237943.1:15440-30774 GCA_019843815.1 Montemys delectorum
GCCACCAGAATTCCTAACTCCTCCTAGTCATCCAATTCTTTGGCTCTTCACTCTTCTCTGCTCTCACAGAGGACTCTTAGGTAGATGAAGACAATGGAATTAAAGTGTCCCTTAGGAGCCACAGTTGTCATGCCTGCCATGCAGTAAGCCCTGGGTTCAATATCCAGTACCACATAAGTCAGGTATAATGTTTGTCTGTTTCCTATGCACTCCAAGGGTGGAGGATCAGACGTTCAAGGTCATCCTGCATCTATAGACTCCTAGTAGGTAGGTTTTTAATTTATTTTAAATGACTAAAAGTCTCTAGAGTGTTTTCTTAGCTATTTTCTCCATGAATAAAGTTACTTTATTTTAAATTAAAGATCTGTATCTGTCTTTGAGGATTGGTGTATCAGGGATTCACTTTTTCCTCATTTTATGTGTTATATCGTTCCTGCTATTGAAGTCTCTAGCTATTTCTCCCCTAAGTATTGTATTGTGCAGAAAGGATGCAGACATTTTTGACCGTCTGGTCACTGATGTCATCTCCATGAGGGAATTTTGATGCTCCTTTCTAGAAATTGGGTGTGCCTGTTCATTTGGGAGACGGGGACTAGCTGGGAACCGCTGTGCCCTCTGCTGCCTGCAGTGTGACTTGTTTAATTTCCATCTTTCTGCCTTGTCCCCCTAATCTCTTTATTTGTCTGCACTTGATCATTGGGTTTGTGTGATCACAGCAGGTGTGGTATTTTTTTAGTAAGGAAAAAATTTAATAGAAATCCCTTATATAAGATGGATTCTAAAAATTAGTGCATGATAGGAAATTTTTATGTAACTCACCTTTGTGAAAGTTCCTTAACTTTTCTTTGATAGTTCATTAAATTTGACCCACATAAAACCAACAAGCTATTTTTCTGCTTTTGTTTTGGTAAACTCAACAGAAAGTTTATCGGTGCCACTAAAACAGACTCTAGCTGTATGGTGGTGGTGCACGCCTTAATCCCAGCATTTAGGATGCAGAGGCAGGTGGATCTCTGAATTCCAGGCCAGCTTGGTCTACAGGGTGAGTTCTAGGACAGCCAGGGCTGTTACACAAAGAAACCCTGTCGAGGGGGTGGGGTGACAGACTATAGGGTGTCAGATAAAGGCACTGGACTGTGTGTAGGAGCTGGCTGGAATAGGTTAGCCAAGAGCATCGTGAGTGGGCTCCTATAGGGAGCATGCTCAAGTAAGTTATATTAAAGATCAGCAAACTGCAGCTTAGTTCCAGTTTCTTTGCTGTGTACAAGCCATTTCTAAGTGGCTATGGGGAGGGTTCATAGGAATATGCTGTGACACATGGAGTTCTATAAAATTCCAACATCCAGAATTTCTTAAATGAGGGGCAGCTGGAGAGATGACCCAGAAGAACCCAGGTTCAGTTCCCAGCACCCACATACATGACAGCTCATAAGTATCTAACTCCACTTCAGGGGATTCAAAACCCTCTCTAGTCCCCAAGGGCGCATGTGACACACATATGAAAAGTTACAAGTGGGGGGGGGGGGTGTTAAAAGATTTTAGGGCCGGGCAGTGGTGGTGGCACATGCCTTTAATCCCAGCACTTGGGAGGCAGAGGCAGGTGGATTTCTGAGTTTGAGGCCAGCCTGGTCTACAGAGTGAGTTCCAGGACAACCAGGGCTACACAGAGAAACCCTGTCTCGAAAAACCAAAAAAAAAAGAGTGCAAGGTTGGAGAGTCCTACAGAACCTAGAAGATCTGATCGCACCTTGACCTCCTAAGAAACTGCAGCTGAAGGAAGGGCCTAGGAAACAAGCCTGCCACCTAGGAAAGAAAGTGGGAAGTACTCTTTTCCCAAGGATGAGATTAAAATGCAGCACAGAAGCCGTCGGTGCGGGTCTGTGCATAGGCAGGCGCAGGGAGGCTCTCCACACTCTGCCCTGCCTCTTAGGTGTTTGCCCTGTGGAACATGGTCCCATGCTGTGCCCTTTTTTCCTCTCAGAAACTGAGAAATCCTGTGACCATTCTAAATGTTTTCAGGAATGTTCTTGGACCCAATAAATTTCTCAAGTCTAGAAAAGTTATCAGAGCATTCCAGGGAGGATTTTGTTCAAGAATGTTTATCAGAGTGAAGATCTGAAGCAAATTCCATCAGGAAGTGGCTGCTCAAATCCTCATTTCTCCACAAGTGGTTCTGCAGCTCCTTCCTGGAACTAGAGTCCTGCTGACATGACACCATATACAGAAAACTAGTCACCTTTCCAAGGACAGCGGGAAAACGAACAACCACTTATACTATAGAAAGTCTGATCATTAACTTTACAGCGCAACATTTTGTATAGAATGTTAAATGTTTCTTAATTTTTATTTAAATTTTGTGTTTGGTGTTTTGCCTGTTCCTGGTGTTTCTGTTTACATATTTCTAAAAGAGAAACTGTTCACCAACATAGGCATGTTTTTTATGCTTCCCTGTACTTCTGATTTATATTGATAATCTTTTTAAATATTTTCTTATTTAAAAAAATAAAATCTTACTTTTTTCTAAGTTGGTAATTAAATTTTATTTATTTCATGTGTGTGGGTCTTTTGCCTTCTTATATTTCTGAAAAGCACTTGCTTGTTTGGTGCCAGTGGAAACCAGAAGAGAGTATTGAATTCCCAAGAATTGGAATTAGAGATATTTGTGAGATACCGTGTGAGTGCTGGGAATCATTTTGATGCTCTGGTAGGGCAGTAAAATATGCTTTAATTATAGGGCCATCCCTCCAGCCTGAAAAGCATAGTTCTTAAACCTGGCAAATTTACCTCAGTCTGAACTTTAGAATGCAAATCTAGGAACAATAGCATTGTCTAGCAAAAAGGACTTGTTTCATGAAATTGTTTTAAAGTGCCTGTATCATACCAGGTGTATGATGTTTAAATTCTAGCACTTGGGAGGCATGGGCAGGGGCTCTATAGTAAATTCCTGGTCTTTCAGAGCTACATAGTAAGACCGTGTCTTGGAAAAATAAACTCAAAAAGTACCAATATTGAGGGGGTAGGATTTTACTTGGAAGGAATTCCTAATATGGTAAACTGAAGTAGCTTAAAATGAAACAGCTCCCAGTCTTGTGTAGCTCCAGATCCAGGGTATCCAGCACTCTAACTCCTGAGAGCACAAGAGGCATGCATAGGTATATAGTGCAGTTAAAGCAGCCATGCATATAAGGAATAACATGTTTAGCTGGAAGGTAGCTGCTCATGCCTTTAATTCCAGCAGTCAGAAGACAGAGGCAATGGAGTTTGAAGGAACCTGGTCTGCAGAGTTCCAGGACACCAGGGCTACACAGGAAAACCTTTACTTAGAAGTAAAAGGGAGGGACTGATGAGGTGGCTCAGTGGGTAAGAGCACTGACTGCTCTTCTGAAGGTCCTGAGTTCGGATCCCAGCAACCACATGGTGGCTCACAACCACCTGTAATGAGATCTGTGCTTCTGAAGACAGCTACAGTGAATTACAACAGAGTGAGTGGGGCCGTCCTGAGTTCAATTCTCAGTAGCCACATGATGACTCACGGCTACAGTGTACTCATACAAATAAAATAAATCTAAAAAAAAAAAAAAGTAAAAGGAAAAAAAAAGTACTTTTAAGTGGGTATATGCATAGAAAAAGTATATATTCTCAATTTTTTTTTTATCCAGCATAAATTGTCCTTTATGAAGGGAAGCCTTTGAAGGATTGATTAAAGCATATACTGTGCTCAGCAGCAACTATTTGGTGAAGGGTCCCAGTCAAGCATCCTCCCTAATATCTTTCCTGATTCCTGATCGAGTGACAGCTTCTCTCTGGGTTTTGGAATCTTTACACAAAAACCTTGCTGGGTAGCTCTGATTACTGCTTAGTTCTTAGAAGTGAAATTAATGCAAAGGGTCTACTTCTGAAAACAAGTGGGAAGGCCACATGATTAACTGGATCCTCTATAGTTTCTGCCTGTCGTGGTGTCTCTTCCCTGGTGCCATGCTCAGCCCGGTGTCTGGTTTTCCCTAGAGGGGTCCCAAGGCCTCTGTGAGACACAGATGTATTGCTAAACCAGGCAGAGTCAGCAAGATTTAGCTTTCCCGTGTTCCAATTTTCTTAGTTGCTTCTTCACTGAGATAAGCTGGTCTTACCCCTTTCCCTTAATCTCCAGGCTGTCTATTAGAGTTGAGAAAAGAAAAAGGCAAGCCCCAAAACCTTGAGGGGATTCAACTAAGACAAATTTGAATGGTAATGAGACTGCAAGGAGCTTGGGGGCATGACTACTGATCTCAGCAGCCCCCAGAGGCTGGAGGAGCTAGGCAGGAAAGACCTCTCATCCAGGACTCCAACTTCACAGGATACAGTGGGAAGAACAACAGAAGCCTAGTTACCTAGCCAGGTGGTTTGCTTTTATTGGTTTAAAAAAAAAAAACTACTCTGAAGATGGGCTTGTTGGTTTCACTGGTAAGTCAAATTTCTGCTAAAATAAGATGATTTACTAGAAGGTAAAATTTAATAGCTAAACTTTAGTGTCAGTTCCAACACTTAGCAACAACTTCAGAGAGTTGGTTCTCCTTCCAATGTGTGGATCTGAGGTTATCACACTTGCCTGCTGAGCGGTTTCCCCACTGAGCCATCTCCCTTGTTCCTTTACCCTGTATCTAATCCCCCAAGAAACTCTCTGCTTTAAAGTTTTCACACTCTGGTCCCTTCTCAAGTCATTGTTACTCCTCTGACCCAGGCCATTGCCATCTCTGCTGCCTCACTGGCTCCTCCCATACATGACTCTCCTCCCTGTCTCCATAGCTAAGGCAAACCATATGCCCCCTTGTCCCTGAGTCCAAGGCAGAGTGTCAGCAGTCACCTACAAATCCTTACCCCAGCTGGCCTCTGATTTCTCTTAGCTTCTACTCCTATCTGGCCACTTTGACCTCATTCTTCCTCTGGTCATTCTTAAAGTCTGCATAGGTTACTAAATATTGTAATGAAATGTGATAATTTAAATATGACTAACTATTTTCCTCCCTAAGACTCTCAGTGTCACAAGACAAAGATGTGTTCTGTTCTTTGTAGCTGCTCAGTGCTGGGATGGATGTGTAGAAAGGCTGTGATCCACTGCTGTGGGAATGTAAATTGGTAAAACTCTAGTAGGTAATTAATTGTCGGTATTGACAGAAACTTTAATCCAGTAATTTAGGTTTTTTCCCTATAGAACCTCCACATGAGTACATACTGTGTAAAAAGATACTCGTAATAATGAAAAACTGGGGGCTGGAGAGATGGCCCAGCGGTTAAGAGCACTGGCTGCTCTCCTAGAGGTCTGGAGTTCAATTCCCAGCAACATGATGGCTCACAACCATCTATAATGGGATCCAATGCTCTCTTCTGGTGTGTCTGAAGACAGCGACACTGTACTCATATACATAACATAAATAATTCTTTTTTAAAAAAGCCTATGTAAGATTGGAGAGATGGTTCAGTGGTTAAGAATACTGACTGCCTTTCCAGAGGTCCTAAGTTCAATTCTCAGCAACCACATGGTGGCTCACAACCATCTGTAATGATATCTGATGCCCTCTTCTGGTATGTCTGAAGACACCAACAGTGTACTCATATACATAAATAAATAAATTACTTTAAAAAACAGTAATGAAAAACTGCTAACAACCCAAAAGTTGGTAGCAAGCAACTAATAGAGTATATACACACTGAAAGACATTAATGCTGAGAAGGGCATGGTGGCCCACACCTGTAATCCCAGCACTCAGGATGAAGAAGCAGAAAGATGGAAAGTTTGAGATCACCCTGGTTCCAGATCATCGACTTACAAGAAAAAAAAAGCACAGGTGGTAGTAGTGCTCACCTTTAATCCCAGCACTTGGGAGGCAGAGGTAGGTGGATCTCATAAAGTTTGACCCCAGCCTGATCAAGTGTGTTATAGAGAAACCCTGTCTGGAAAAACACAAACAAACAAACAAAAAATTGATATGCAACGTCATTACTTTGTAAATGTATATGCAACAAGTGAATATTAAAAATAAAAAAAGGCTAGGCGGTGGTGGCACAAGCCTTTAATCCCAGCACTTGGGAGGCAGAGGCAGGCGGATTTTTGAGTTCAAGGCCAAAAAAAAAAAAATTCTTTGTTTAGCCCTGGCTGTTCTGGAACTCAACTGGCCTTGAACTCAGCATCTGACTGCCTCTGCCTCCCATATGCTGAGATGAAGGTGAACACCACCACTGCCCAAGGTAAAAAAACTTCGTGTCATGTTCACATGTTATAAATAGATCTGGGGGGATTCATCCAAATGTACTGTTATGGAGGAGACATTGGGAGGTGGTAGAAGGCACTTTATACTTTATAATTTTGTTCTCTGATTTTTTTATAGAAATACATTCATGTACTATCTATGGGATTTTTTTGTTTTTGTTTGTTTTGTTTTTTTCTAGACAGGGTTTCTCTGTGTATCCCTGGCTGTCCTGGAACTCACTTTGTAGGCCAGGCTGGCCTCAAACTCAGAAATCCACCTGCCTCTGCCTCCCAAGTGCTGGGACTAAAGGTGTGCACCACCACTGCCCAGCTATCTATGTGTATTTTTAATTACACATAACAAACTTTATAAACAATCCTATGCAGAGGTTCAGGCATGGTGGCCCACATCTATAATCCCAACATTCTAGAAGCTGAAATACAAGTGACAAATAACAAAGCCAGTCTGGGCTACATAGTAAGACCTTCAAAAACAGAACACCATATTCAGTAATAAAAGTAAAAGTGAGGTTTCTCTCTCTAATCTCAGCCTACCCTGATCCTGTGTTTATAAATAAGATCTGGAATTGGGTCATCTGTTTGTAAACAGCTGCCAGGATCTTCTGGCTTCTTGCCAAGCTGACTGGGAAATCCGTGTCCCACCTATTACAATAAGAGAGTCGGCTTCTTGCCTTTCTGCATCCCAAGCTCAGACACCTTACTTTGCCAGCCAGCTTTGATCTGCTCCATTATACAAGTACCAGTTCTGGGCTTTGCTTAGTAGGGCAACAGATAAGTTGCAGTTGAGGTTGAGCCATTTTGTAAGGCCCTTAGTACTACCCTGAAAAGGATTACTATATTCTGGGGACATGCCTGGGACATTGAAGGCTACAGAGCCCTAAGACTTTGCATTTCTGTGAGCCCTGTGTGAGTGGCAAAAAGGAGGTGACATAACCTCCTGTTTGGACACACCAGAAGGTGACTACACTGTGTGCCTCTCTCTGGTTAGGTATTAGATGAGATTGGATTTGTATTGTAGCTGCACATCAATAGCTTCTGTCAGTTCTGAGAGCACTGGATATTGGACCTAAGAGCTCTGCTTTGGGTTTGGTGGCACAAGTCTTTAATAACAGCACTCGGGAGGCAGGCAGATTTCTGAGTTTGAGGCCAGCCTGGTCTACAAAGTGAGTTCCAGGACAGCCAGGGCTACTCAGAGAAACCTTGTCTCAAAGAAAAAAAAAAAAAAAACCCAAAAAACAAAAACAAAAACAAAAAAACCCAAAACAAACAAAGAAACAAAAACAGCACTCGGGAGGCAGAGGCAAGCGGGTACCAGGACAGCCAGAGCAACACAATGAAACCGTGTCTTTAAAAAACAAAAACTGCTGGGCTGTGGTGGTGCACGCCTTTAATCCCAGCACTTGGGAGGCAGAGGTAGGTGGATTTCTGAGTTCGAGGCCAGCCTGGTCTACAGAGTGAGTTCCAGGACAGCCAGGGCGATCCAGAAAAACCCTGTTTCGAGAAAAAAAAAAAAAAAAAGACTCTGGGGTTAGTCCCTAGCACTGAAAAAAGATTTATTTATTGTATGTATGTGAGTACACTGTTGCCATCCCCTGACACACTTTGAAGAGGGCAACGGGTCCCATTACAGACGGTTGTGAGCCACCATGTAGTTGCTGGGAACTGAACTCAGGACTTCTGGAAGAGCAGTCGCCCTTAACCACTGAGCCATCTCTCCAGCTGTTCTATCTGAGCCATTAACTACTATTCCTTGTTACTTAGGCAGGGTTATGTGTGAAAGAGCTATCTAAGGACACAACAAAGCATGAGCATTGCCGGTAGGCAATCTGGTCCTGGTTCTTCCGGCAACTATTGGACCTTGGCGAAGGGATCATCATGTTGGTTGAATGCTGACCAGCATCTTTTTTTTTTACCCTCTGGCCTCCTGGGGGGTGGAGGGGGGGGGAGAAACACCTGGATGATCATAAAGATATGGTAATGGGCCAGGCACAAGGTACAATAGGACAGACCTCTAACCCAGAGCCAAAGACATGCCTTCATACAGCAAATGATGTAAAAGGTAACAGCAAAGGAGGAAACTTGGCTTCACTCTGCTACTATTTGGGTCAAAGGGCAGCTAAAGGTTCTCTCAATAGTTTCATCCCTCTTGTGAAAACAAAAGCACCTCCAGCATTTGAGGACACTTTTAATCTTGATGTAACAGATTACTTGTGACTCACCCTGAGAGTCATCCTTTGTATTCATAGCCCACAGCACTACCTGACAGCTTTTATTCACCCATTATTTGTGTCCTCCAGAGAATAAACTCCCCAGGACACCGGCAGCAGTGTGCAATGCCTAGTAGCTGTTCAGTCATAGTCACAGTCTCGCCGTGACACTGATCCCACAAAACTCTTGTGCAGATCAGTAGCCGTGAGAGAGCAACAACATCGACTGGCGTTTGTGCATTCTCAAGCCAGCCTCTCTTGTTGTTACTGTGGGTGGAACTGTGGTAGAAAAGGCACCTTGGGTGTCACTATCAGAACCTGACCCCAGTACTCAGGCGCTTAGGAGCACGTCAGACAGAAGACAGCCAACTGCAGGACGCAGATCCTAGCCTCCAGGAAGTACAGTCAGGAAAAGATGTCAGAACACAGTGGCAGTCCTTGTCCCTCCTATACTTCCTTCCTCCTGTGGTCTTAGCTGCTTTGTGTTTGCTGTCTTGGTCCAACTCTGATAACTTGACTTGCACAGGGCTGCCACTACCTGACCTGAATTGATGGAAGACAATCAGCTTCGCCCTCTTGGGGTCAGCCGTGTGCCCCGGACCGGTTACCTGTGATGAAGGAGACAGAGATGCTTGATGACACATGGGACCTAGCTCTTCAAAACCCAAAGGAAGGACAACGGATGGGCAGAAAGGAGGGGATTACTGAAAGAAGTGCTTGACATGGCTGACCACATTCATTGTGCAATCCTCCCTTTTGACTGAAGTGCTGGAAGACATTAAGCCCAGATTACTGGTTCAGAGATGATAGGCATGGAGCCTGTCCAGCCCCCTTAACTAATGGCTACTTGTAGGCCTTCCCTCACAACAAAACCCCTTCTGGCCCCCGCATAGCACCCTTAGGCTCTATTAGGTTGAAGCATCTGGTGTCCCCACAGTCCCATTGCTTTGGAGACTAGAAGCAATTGAGGTGCTCTCAGCCAGAAAAATATAATTTAAGGGCTTGGCATCTGGCTAGGAGCTGAAAGATGTGTTGCCATGGAAATGTCTCGCTTCATTTAACAGCAGCCTATCCCTAAGTTTGGTCACATCCACACTGAGACACACATGGCACCCTGTCAGCAGCCCCCGTGTAGCATGCACACACCTTTGGCAGAAATCCATCAGCAGAATGCAGAGCCCATTTCCCAAACCCTCCTCCCTATCATGGGACACCCATACTCCTCCTCACCCTTTTCTGAAAGGCCTCAGCCAATCACCTCCATGCAGCATAGAGCACTCTAGGGACAGCAGAGTGACACATGACTGCAAATTCTCTTCACTAATTTTATGCAACATGGAAGGCCACTGGGTCTATACACTTTTTCCAGTGGCCCCAGAATGCAACTGGATCACCATCCTCATAAGTCTACTACATATATCTTCTTCGGGTTCAGCTGTACAAGTCTGTATAGTCTAAGGAAGCTTAAAGAGCTAACTAATCCATGTATGTTCACATGACTATATTTCAGCATGAAATTACATGCATGTAAATATGATACATATGAAGGAGCTTGAAAGTCATGAAATTAATAGATGGGAATTGTTTCTTAAATTTCACTGCATGAAACAATGGGTTATCTTGGGCTGGAGAGATGGCTCAGTGGTTAAAAGCACTGACTGCTCTTCCGAAGGTCCTGAGTTCAAATCCCAGCAACCACATGGTGGCTCATAACCATCCATAACGAGATCTGACTCCCTCTTCTGGAATGTCTGAAGATAGCTACAGTATACTTACATATAAATAAATAAATCTTTAAAAAAAAAACAAACAGTGGTTTATCTTTCCAAATCTGTGAATTGGTGAGAGAGTTCCCAAGAACTCATATACACTGCTGCCAGGTGGGCTCCATGGGCCTCCACCTGGACTCTCCTCATACTGTGGTGTGATCAGCTTCTTAGAGACCCCAGGACAGTATTCCAAGACTAAGAAAGCAGAGAGATGGCTCATTGGGTAAGAGCATTGACTGCTCTTCCAAAGGTCCTGCGTTCAAATCCCAGCAACCACATGGTGGCTCACAACCATCCATAAGGAGATCTGACGCCCTCTTCTGGTGGGTCTGAAGACAGTTACAGTGTACTTACATATAATAAAAAATAAATCTTTGGGCCAGAGCCAGCAGGGCTGGAATGAGTGGCCGGAGCAAGTGGGGCTAGAGTGAGCAGAGATCCTGAGTTCAATTGCCAGCAACCACATGATGGCTCACAACCATCTGTACAGCTACAGTGTACTCATTACATAAAATAAATAAATAAATCTTTAAAAAAAAAAAAAAAGAGCAGAACTATCAGGACTTTCAAAGGTCGAGGCACTAGTCTTCACCCACATCCCATCTGATACATCCTACTGATCAAAATTCAGGTCAATCTTTCTTTTTTTTTTTTAAGAGAGTTTATTTATTTAATATATATGAGTACACCATCATATGATTACAGATGGTTGTGAGCCACCATGTGGTTGCTGGGATTTGAACTCAGGACCTCTGGATGAGCACTCAATGCTCTTAACCACTGAGCCATCTCTCCAGCCCAGGAAATAGCCTCTTTGGTGCCACAAAGAGCGCAGTCATATCACAAAGGGGCATGTGGATTAGGATGGGAAGAATCTGTAGACATTAGCCTGATCTACCAGCCTGTAAGACTTTTTTCATCAGGAATAGATGTGTATGTATGTATATTATCACTGAGTGGCAGGGGATAAATAATGGAATTTTTCACTCTCTGCTAACCAGTTACCAATGCTCGAGCAATTGTGTACTCAAAGAAAAGCCAGGCGTGGTGATACATGGCTTTAATGGAAGGCTGAGGCCAGGGAGTTACAAGTTCCAAGCCAATCTGGGCTGTAAAGTGAGATTCTGCTTCCAAAAAAAAAAAAAAAAAATGAGAGAAAGAAAGCATCAGACCCACAATCCCATTCATAAAATAGATGTTCCTCCCTGATAAGGACTTTGCTTTTGTTTGTTGTTCTTATGTATGAGTACACTGTTGCTCTGTTCAGACACACCAGAAGAGGGCACCATGGGATCCCATTACAGGTAGTTGTGAGCCACCACGTGGTTGCTGGGATTTGAACTCAGGACCTCTGGAAGAGCAGCCAGTGCTCTTAACCCCTGAGCCACCTCTCTCCAGCCCAGGGTCTTCATTAAACTGATTTTACATTTGTATCCTAGGCCCACCGAGGCGATCTGCTCTGTGCATGTGGATGGTCTAACAAAACTTCAGGCTTGGGGAAAGAAGACAGGCCGAAAACAAAATCCCTGTCTTCAAAGCCACAAGTTTAAGAGACACGGATACAACTCACAGGTGGAGCACTTGCCTGGTATGCTTGAGGCCATGGGCTTCATCCCTGGTGCCACACCACCAAGGGGGGGGCAGGTCTGAAGCCCCATGACAGTGGTCACTGAGTCGTGAGCTAGGGCCTAGTCTGTGGAAGCAGGAGAGTACAGCCGTGGGATACAGGCAAGGAGAAAAGCACCAATCCCATGGGGGAGAAGGTGGCAGGTGCGTAAAGGCTCCCACCCCTACCCTGAGGCAAGGGGAGAATCTGAAAAAGAGTCCTTAACAAACAGCTGCAATCCCTTATAAAGAGAAGAGACCCTTCCCCACCCCCTCACCCCCGCCCTCAGGATTGAAGGTTGAAGTCTGTCCTTCCTAGGAGGACATCATGACAAAGTATTGTGGAGTTAGAGCCCTCACCTCAGAGAAGAGATGGAGAGGAAAGAGGAGGGAAGGGAAGAGAGGGGAATGGGGTCTCAAAATACCCATTAAACTTGTGCACCCCAATGACCTAAAAAACTTTCAGAAGGTCCTACTCCCTGAATGAAGGTCCAGAGTCCCCAATAGCACCGTCCTTGGGAGCAATCCTTTACCACAAAGGCTTTGGGGAGTCACTTAGTAATATAACCACAACAACTCCTCACATTTCCTTCCCATGGAGACAGTTTAATTGATAGAATTTCTGGACTTTCTACCTCATGGCTCCTTCCTCCCCTGGTGGATGTAGTAGAGAAACAAGAGATTCTTCATTCTTGATTTGGGACTAATACCAGGTCAACCTTGGCTCAGACCTACATCTTGTCCCTCTTGGACACGAGCACACTTGGAGAGATGGCCAGTGGTTAAGAGCACTGGCTGCTCTTCTAGGGGACTCCGGGGTTCAATTCCCAGCATTCACATGGCAACGCAAACTCTGTAGCACCTTCACATCCATACATACAGACAAAACACCAATGCACATAAAATAAACATACATCTTTTTTTTTTAAAAAAAAAAAAAAGGAAATACCTGTGCTCTTTATTGAGAGCCTTCTGGAAGCCTGTAATATAATGAGTATTTATAAGTGTATGATTGGCCAATCAGCCCAGTTTGTGACTTTGACTCTAAATACCTTACCAAGCTTGTGTGTGAAGTTCAGGGTCTCTTGAGAAAGGCTGATGCCAGACAATGGTAGCACATGTCTTTAATCCCAGCACTCAGGAGGCAGAGGCAGGTAGATCTCTGAATTCAAGGCCAACCTGGTCTACATAGGGAGTTTTAGGACAGCCAATGCTACACAGAGAAACCCTGTATCAAAACAAATAAACAAAAAACAAACACAGAAACAAAAAAAAAAATAGAAGATAAAGGCTGTCAGGAGCACAATATAGATGGAGTATTAGGATCAGGGTCACTGCCCCCCTCCAAAGAATTCTCAAACTGCAAGTATACTAGAGGCATTGGAAGCTCAGTGGGACAGGAATACTGACTTCCACCTGCTACTCACAAGGCGCTTAGCTCTGCATCATGTGGGTCTTTCGACAGGATAGCCTCAGTGTCCACACGAAGTGGCATTTGTCTTCCCTTGAGCCAAGAACCAAGTGGCAAAGGATAGGAGGAAGCCAGAGCACTTTTTATCTAGTTTCTAACTTTGAATATGGACACTTCTGCTTTTTTGTTTGTTTGTTTGTTTGTTTTGTTTTGTTTGTTTTTCATGACAGGGTCTCTCTGTGGCTGTCCTGGAACTCACTCTATAGACCAGGCAAGCCTTGAACTCAGAAATCCACCTGCCTCTGCCTCCCAAGTGCTGGGATTAAAGGCGTGCGCCACTACTGCCTGGCATCTGCTTTATATTTTAAGGTTAGCAGTTAAACATAGCCCAGGAGGGAAAATGGGAGCACCTTCGTTTGTTGGGAGCAAAGAACCACAGAGCCCTCAACAAAGGAAAGGTACACAAAGACAAATATTGGGCTGAGGTGGAGCTCAGTGCTAGAGTTCTTGCTTAGCATAGGTAAAGCCCTGTGTTTAATCCCCATCATTACAAAGGAAATGGAAGGAGAAGAGAGATAGGGGAAGGGAAGAAAGGAGAGGGGAAGAGCGTAAAGAGGTGATGGGAGAGGGTGGAGTGAGATACTGCAATATCCCTTTGCTTCAGAGTGAGTGTAAAAGGACACATATACTTAGATTCTATGTTGATGTTTGGTCTTGCTGTCTATTGTAATGCTAAGTGTGGGCCCCCAAGATCTGACATTTACACATAGAGCCAAGTGACACTATGTGACCCAAGTTATTTCTGATTGATAAATAAAGATGCTGACAGCCAGGGACATAGGTGGAGTTTAGGATTTTCAGGCTTGGTGTCAGAGGTGAACCACAAGGAGAAGAAGGTGAAGGAGGAAGGAGAAGCCACCATGGGTTAGGAGTCAAGAAAACATGGCCCTGAGTATTGTGTTCATGAAAAGATAAGAGAGAGGGGCTATGTTTTGTGGATCTGTAGTCAGGTATGGGGGAAGGGGGTGCCTTTGCAGGCCCATTTTGAGGCATCCCTTCTCCCTGAGTTACCAGCCATACAGTGGTTATAGTATGGAATAGAGTTTATTTAGGGCATGAGAAGGGAGTAGAGACAGACAGAGAAAGAAAGAGAGACAGAGGGGCTGGAGAGATGGCTCAGCAGGTAAGAGCACTGACTATTCTTCCGGAGGTCCTGAGTTCAAATCCCAGCAACCGCATGGTGGCTCACAGCTATCCATAATAAGATCTGACGCCCCCTTCTGGTGTGTCTAAAGATCGCTAAAGTGTACTTACATATAATAATAAATAAATCTTTGAGCTGGAGCAAGCAGGACCACAGCAAGCGGGGCCCGAGCGAGCAGAGGTCCTGAGTCAATTCCCAGCAACCACATGTTGGCTCACAACCATCTGAACAGCTACAGGGTACTCATATACATTAAATAAATAAAAAAATAAACAAACAAACAAACAAACAAACAAATTTTTTTTAAAAAGAAAGAGAGACAGAGAAAGGAGAAGAGGCAGGTCACGAACATGTGAAGAGAAAGGGTGGAGGGGAATGGGGAGAGATGGAGCAGAGATGGAAGAGAGTAAGAAGGTAAGAGAGTAAAAGTGCAAGAGAGCAAGAGAGTGAGGAGGGGGCAAGCAACCCCCTTTATACTGAGTCAGGCATAGCTGATCATTGCCAGGTAACTATGGGGCAGAGCCTAGAAGAAATGCTAATAGTGTCTACACATGGCACATAGGGATACAATGAAAAGGAGGTTTTACAAACCTACAATACACCAAGGACCAGGTCTCCACAGTACATTAGGGGACCTTCTTCTTCTTTCCACCCTTAGGGATAATCCAGTAAACCCACCTCTGCTTGTGTCAGTAGGGCTCTGGCCACCTTGTCCACTTTCTCCAGTGTAGGACCTGACAGGCCTCAACAGGCCAATGCAGTGCCACTTCTGAGCCCAGGTCTCCCTCTAGTGATCATTCAAGGAACAGCAAGCAGGACCCTTGCTCCTCTGAAGAATGGATAGCCTTTCCAAAACCTTTCCTTTGCTTAGAACCTTTAAAAACAAAGACCTGC
>JADRCD010237944.1:12466-25802 GCA_019843815.1 Montemys delectorum
ATCTCAAAAGAGCTAGACTGTATTCCTAAGGATAGTGGCATAGCTGAGGTTGTCCCAACTTCCACATGCAAGTACATACATCTGTACCTTCACATCCACACACATACATACATGTTAAGGAGGGGGACATCTGAACACATACAGAGGTAATGCCATGTGATCATGAAGATACCAATCTTCAAAGCACAGAGGACAGCATGGAGCAGAGCCTTAATGTCCGGCTGCCTATGAGTGAATGAACTTCCATTGCTCAGACAGTTCATGATATTTCAACATGGCCATCCTCAGAAACAAATGTAACTGCCCATTATCCAAGTATTGCCTGGGGAATCCGGGACAATTTTGCCTCTGATCTCAGGTGTAAAGCTACACTAATATACCAAGAGGCGACTTACATGCTTTCAGCCTGAAACAGCCCTGGGTCTTTGTGCATTTATCTTCTTTCTCGGGGATCAGGCAGCTCCTGGCCTCCTGGAGAAGATACTTGTGTCTTAATTGACAGGCTCTAAATAAGCACAAAACCCCAGGGATCTGATACTCTAAGCACAAAATCCCAAATACTAGATGGTAACTAGATTAAATGCGTATCGGTTACATTGAGCCGTGCTTTACTCGGCTCTGTAATTGCCAGCTGGAAAAATCAACGTATCTGACAAAATGACCTAACTTTCACTTACCACTCCTGTGTTCTAAATCATATTGGAAAAACATGCATTAGTAGGATACAGGCCTCTGAACAAATAGAATCAAACCATGATGTCCTTTGTTTAAAGAACGCGTTCGGAATTAGGGCCATGAGAACATTCCCCATTTCGTGGCAATTTACTCTGATGACTTGATTAAACTCTGCACTCTAATTTTATCTGCAGACATTCTGATTTCTCTGTAATTTGATATGCATTGTGCTGGGTGGAAGCAGAAACACGAATTCCATATTTGAAGCTTTTCTCATGTCACCCCAACAATCTAAAGCCTTGAGGAGGACCAAGCTCCTGAAGAAAAGAGAGGCTGTGGGTTCGTTCATTTGGTGCAGCTTATAGGGCCTTTGCCCATGCGCTAAAATGTCTCCTTGCTGTAAAATAGCACAAAGCTATCCCCCCTGTCTTTGCAGACTTAGTTGATCAACTCTCTGTGGACCCTGCCACTTCATTCAAGATGACATGGGGCAAAGTCAGTTTTCCATTTGTCCTCTGAGAGTCCTGGCAGGCCCCCCGAGCACAATCTGGTTTTGTTGGGCCTTTCCTGTGTGTCTACATCCTGGGACATAGTGGAAGGCTGTAATACAGTCCGTCGTTTCTAGTTTACTGCTTTTGACTAAAATCATAACATTCCCTCTGACGTAATGGACATCAATTAGACTTTGGCAGAGGAAACACTCTGATAGAATGGATTTAGTTGTGGGAATGGAAACCTCTCCAGGAGACCCTGAAGCTATGATCTGTGGCCTCTCAGGAGGTCAGGGGACAGATGTGGGGGCAGACTGGAAGTCCACAGGGATCCCTGGGCTCTAGCAAGCCACCGCCCACTTCTCTTACCACATTCTTCCTATGCTGTACCCCAGTATGCAGGGCCCAAATAAACCCTAGGCTGAAGCCATTGAGACTCTTAACCTGAGAGAAAAATCCCTGGGGACAGAGGCTTGGGTTTTTTGAGTTTCATTTTTTTTGTTGTTGTTGTTCTTTTTGGTTTGTTTTTGTTTAGTTTTGTTTTGCTTTCTAGACAAGAGACAGGATTTCTCTGTAGACCAGGCTGGCATTGAATTCACAAAGATCAGCCCAATTCTGCCTCCCAAGTGCTGGGATTAAATTGTGTGACACCACACGAGGAGGGCAGGGACTCATATCCAGCTATACAAATTCCCAGTCAGTGAAAGAATGTTCCATCCAGTTTTATGAGTATAAAAACCTCCTTTTGAATATCCCAAGACTTGGGATATCTGTATGGGAAATGGCTTCCCTCAATGCAAGCCCATCACACACAGACTTGGAGTGGCTACTGGGCTATTGTTAACAGTTTCTTGAGGTAGACTTTAGTCATTTTTCTAGAATGAGTTTGAAAGCAAACAAAGTAAAATGGAGATTCTATAGAAAGTGATTTTGAGTAATTGTATAAGACAGAAATGTCCTACCATTAGCACCAACAGAATCAAGTGCTTCCTTCCTTCCTTCCTTCCTTCCTTCCTTCCTTCCTTTCTTTTCCTTTTTCTTTTAATGAAGCTGCCAACCAAATTGAAAATCCTTTTTATCCTAGCTGCTGCCCAGGAGGATGAATGAGGTGAGCTGAGCATCAGCTGTAGACACTGCAGATACCTCCTAGTAGCAGCATTCTCTGGGGATGCTATTAGTGTCCCGGGTTCTTATACAGAGAGGGAGACAGGAGAGACTGATTACTATTCAGATCAGCCTCTAGGCCAAGGCTGTCTGGAGCTGGCGTCATCGTCAGGTAAGTAAAAGGCAGACACTGTGGGCTCAGCATACCCTAGACCCCCCAGAGTAGAAAAGGCACAGGCTGCTTCTCCAGTGTGTGTGTGTGTGTGTGTGTGTGTGTGTGTGTGTGTGTGAGTGTGTGTGTGTGTGTGTGTGTGTGTGTGTCTAACTTCTGGGAAATGCCTCCGGCCAATCCCCTCCCCCCAGACAAAACAAAACAAAAACAAAAACAAACAAACAAAACCCCAAAGGATGCATTTTTACTGTTTTGGTCTCTCAGATTCCTTCCCACAGCCGTCAAGCCCCCACTTCTACGGAGTGCTCCGTGGAGAAGACCTTTCACTTGTCTCCTGGGAGAGGGCCCCTTACACAGTGACACTGTCCACCCACTCATCAGGACGGAATGGACAGCGGCAGCAAGGTCGCTGGCTCTGTGGCTGAAGAGAGCTAACAGTCTCAAAATAACAGCTGACATTACCTGTGGCAGAGTCTGCTTAGTATTTATTATTTCACCATAACTCTGCAAAATGGTGAATACCCTCATTTTATACGTAAGAAAACCAAGAGACAGGAAGGTTAAGCAACCTGTCCGAGCACACACAGCTGGCTAGGGTGGTTGCTTTGTGACTAGGAAGGCCAAAGCCTTCCACTCTTAAAAGCTTCAAGGCAAGCGAGCACCTACACAAGCTACGCCTACCGCTCCCCTTCCTGGCTCTTAAGGGTCAACACAATCCATCAAGTCATTTAAAGTGAGTCCTTGTCTCATACAAAAATCCCGTTTCCTTGGGTATCAACCCAGCTTTATCTAAATCTCCATCTTCAAGCTGGCTTGCAGGGAGCAGGAGGGCTGTGGTCCATGGGAGTTCAGCGCCCCCCGCGGCCCACCCCCCCACCCCCGGGAATGTCTGTCTGTGTAAGACTAAACCGTGCCGTGCGGTATAAATCTTGTCCAGGAAAAGAAAGGAACGGTTGTGGGAGTAGAGTTACTCCAGCTGCTGGGACCCCGTGCGCATGCGCATAGCCCTGGGAGATCAGAGGGGAGCCAGACCGATTGATTCCTGGCCCAGAGGGCCCTGTGTGAAGCAAACCCTCCTCAGATTTCTAAGGTTTCAAGGAGGGCAGGTTGGCTGGGAGCCTTGCAGTGCTGAGGAGACTGAAGGATGCAGTCTGCCATGTGGCTCCAAAGATAAGTTGGGGGCGGCAGACTGGATAACAAGCTAGACTCCCTTCTACTTCTGATAAGATAGAGGGCCTCTGTCTTTGAACGTGTTATTAATACTCTGCTCAGTTCTGTGGCCAGTGGGAGAGCGGTGAGCCCTTTCCTTTCATCAGAAGCTAGGGCCTCCCAGGGGTATGGGAGGGAGGCTATAGACAGAGCCGAAGGCCCAGGATACCACTCAACATCTGGGTTCTTTCTTGGGCTCTTGGGAGTGTGTGTGGGGGGCCCCCTGAGCCTCAGCTTAGCCTTGAGGCTTCTGCCACAAATGTCTCCCTTGCTATGTAACCAGGTTTAATAAAACATGGATATTGTATAATAAATACTGCATTTTCATGAATCTGCCCGTGAGATCAAGTGCTGTGCTAGAAAATATTATGAAATATGTATCACAATCTCTTACTGCCTCCTCCGAGCATTTTATATAAATCGCTACCTGTCAGAAGGGTTTGTGGAGAGAATCGGGGACTCCATGGAAGGCCCACAGCTTTTCTCTGTTGCTATGAGATATTAATATATTAGCATAACGTTTTTAAAAATGCAAATCCGCCCCTGGTATTCAGACACTCTGAGTGGCACCCTAAGAAACACGCCTTCCATCCACTTGAGCAATCATCACTTCTGCCCCAGCCCTGTTCCCTGCAGGACCCCTTGCCAAGCAGCAGGCAAACGCTGCTCGACAGTGCCCTCTACTGGCGGGGAATGAGAACTTGCTTCCTCGACTCCTTTTCTAAAGGTCAGGACCACTTTCTCTCCATCTTCTCTCTCCTTACCTCACCTTGTCTTCAAGTGCAGACAAGGTTCTGTAGATCTAGTTAAGGGTGTCACAGACCCTCTTCTTCACACATTCCCGTCTGCATCCCCTCTACATTCCCCCTTTTTAGCTTTCTTGCGACTCACTTGAGTTTTTCCTGGGAAAATCTTACCTGTTTTCCAGCCTTTGCCTTTCCATTTAGAAGCCAAATACCAACAACAAAGCTCAAGAATTTTTTACGCAAATTTTGTGTTGGTGAGATGAGAGTCCGCAAACCATGTGCCTGTCTTTCACCACGGAGGAGAAAGCAGTGTCGCTTTGGTGCCCTCCATTTCCAAAGCTCTGGAAAGTTCCTAAGCTTTCCTCTCTCACTCTGCTTCCGAAGTGAAACCGACCCACAGTATTGGATGGAGACGCACTTGTGAATATACTGCTGTACTCAACCTGATTATTTTTCTGCTGACCTCCAGAACAAAACCTGCTTTGCTGCTGCTCCTGAGTAACTCACCGAGAACAGGGAATCAAGCTGTTTGCCAACTGGTCTAAAAGACGTTGCAAGTTGCAACGTATTCCTGGTGTTCTGTCCATATGTGGTGCATTGGGATCTGAGTACTACCCAGTTCTCTGCCGAGGCCTGCAGGTTTAGGACCTCTCTGTGAACCGCCCGAGTCCTTACTGGCTTTACTACTAAGCTAGGTAAAGACAGCATTGTATGAGTGTGAACCAACTAACTGCTTTGCCCATATCACAGCTCCCTCAGGCCTTTCTAATGTCGATGTTGAGTACGGACAGCCCATGAGAACTGTCTCACAGATTTTCATCTTCATGTGCATGACAGTCACACCTTGAGACTAGCAGGGAACTCAGCGAGCCTTCTCCCATTCTCAGGTGAAGGGTTCCAAAATCTCATTCCAGAAAATTCTACCCAGAATCCAAGGAGTACTTCAGACTGCCTGGGTGATGAAGCCCGTATTCCCAGCCTGTTCTTCATCCCTCCCCCAGCTCCATAGGCCACCGAAGCACTGAGTAAGTTACATCCTCATCACCCTTTGCCCTGCATTGGACTCGGAAGGCTGCTAAACTAGGAGGAGGGTGTCTCCTCAGAGCAGCAACCTGCCAGCCTGTCTGTGGAGTCATTCCGCTTTGATAGGCACCCAAACTAGACACTCATGGGTGGCAAACCTCTAGGTTTTCCAATACATATTTCCATGAAAACAGTGGATGAGTTTTGATGACTGTTCTAGAATGAAGGTCGTCTATCATCTAGGTAACTTAAGTGCAACTATATAAAAATAGCATATATACTATATATACACATATATATTTACCATATACATGAATATATTACATGTAGGAATATGTTAAGATAGCTGGGGAGTGGGGTGGTGCATGCTTTTAATCCCAGCACTTGGGAGCCAGAGGCAGGTGGATTTCTGAGTTTGAGGCCAGCCCGATCTACAGAGTGAGTTCCAGGACAGCCAGGGATATACAGAGAAACCCTGTCTAAAAAAAGAAAAAAAGAATATGTTAAGATATATATATATATGTGCATACACATATGTGTATATATGTATACATATATATGGTATATATATATATATCTATATATGGCATATATATGATGTACATGTGTGTGTCTATAATTTTTTTATCTATATGGTAGATAACATTCTGCCATCCTGTCAGAAAGTTGGACCCACTTGGTAGGCAATACAGAGACATTCTAACAGTAATGTTTAGTTACCCACATTACCAAGCACTGGATCATCTTTAACTTCATGGGGAGAAGAAAGCCCATCATACCCTAGACCAGTTTTCTCTCTTCTAGATTTTCCTACCCTAGAAAATTTGCATAGGGATCATTTCTAGAATTAAAGTTGAGCTTCAGAAATTTGTTGACCCCACTATGGAGAAAACTTAGCTCCTTCCAATGTTCTGGAAACTACCTTTCTCTGTTTGGAATGTGTGCCCCCTACAGTCTGCCCAGCTCTGATCATCCCTGAGACCTGGCTCTGATTCTGAGCTTGGGGCTGACCTGCTAGGGAAACCCACTAGGAGATTCAGTTCCAGCCTTTTGTAGAGAAAAGTGTTCTGAAGGGGTCAGAGCTGAAAAGGGATCCCCCGCAGGGTGGAACAGTCTGCTTGGCTCTCTCCAGGCAGTGCCCTGCGGGAAATTCACTGCCTAGCTATTTCCTCTTTCAAACGAAGAGCTACAAAAGAACCACGCAGCCTTCTGGATGGCGTGGTTATGTGCTCAACTCCAGGAACCAGAGCACGGTGACCTTTTGTAAAGAACAAGGTGGCAAGAGAAAGAAAGGAAAGTCCTTTGGGCATCCACTCCTAGGTCCTCTATTCTGGAGGGAGCTTTTTAGGGTGTGGGGCACACAGGTAAGCAAATGCCGCACAAGCCTGAGTCTGTTTTACAAATGTATCCCAGTTCTTTAGGCTTGGGAAAGCATAAGGCATGAGTTACTTTACCTTAAGCAGAAACCTCAACTTTCCAGGCTCACCTGAACTTTTCAGGTTCACCTGAAGGAAGCTGGGGACCTTCCTGCTTCCTCTCTCCTTTCTGGAAAAGCAAGCCCACATTGACTTCCCTCATCATCACAGGGCACAGTTAGCCCAGGGATGTAAGAGACCATGACCTAAGAAAGCATGAAAAGATGATTTTTGGCTTTCTGGAGACAGAGGTGGCTTAGGTGCTGAGAGGCAAGCATGCCTGTGAGCAAGGCTGGGTCTACTTGCAAGAAGTAGGCCAGGGAAGGCCCGACCTCACACCTGGCAAAGCCATCTGGACTGAAGAGGCTGGTGGATGAGTGTTCTGGCAGCTCCCTCTGGAATGTAGGTTTTATTTTCTTCACATTTAATCTTACCAGAGATTTATCAACTCTACCCTGAGCACTTAACAAGGAAATGCTACCTTTATGAACCAACATAGAGTAGAAAATCTACACTTCTTGACTTAAATCCTATCACTTCCCCTTATTCTTTGGAAGAATCTACTCTGCTCTAAGCCAGGAGTGTGTCTTACAACTGCCTAGTGTAATTATGAGTGGCTTTGAAAACACCCTTTGAAACCACAGGTTCTTAAAGGCTCCTACCTCTGGGGGCCTCTTCTCAGAAGTAGTACAACGAACCCACGCACAAAGTAACAAATACGATTCCAAACTGGGTGTCAACCACCCCTGCCCCTAGTTAATTATTTGGGGGCTCATTAAAAATCTCTGTGTCCCCCACAATGAATGCAGGGACAAATCCTGCATCTAAGGCTCAGAGACTATTGAGGAAGGGGGAGGGGAGAAGAAAGTTTGTAAGAGCCAGGGGACCAGAAAGGTGGCTGTGAGTTTTCTGTCTCCTAAAAAAAACAAAAACAAAAACAAAAACAAAAACAAAAAAAAACCGCCAGGGAAGCAAGCTTCACCCAAGATCTGTGAAGCAGCGTACCACTGCGTAATTAAGACAGGAACAAGCAATGAGACCAAGAGAAACTTCATGGGAGCCCACCCCTAGACAAAACCAAAACAAACAAAAACAACCAACCAAAAAAAAAAAAACAAAAAACAAAAAACAACAACAAAAAAAAAAAAACCCCTGCAGACAAGCAAGGAATGCTCAGGGGGGATGATGCCTCCCAATTGATTATCCAGTCCCATGTGGTCAGCCCTGAAACCATGTACATACAAGCAACCCTCAGTGGACTCAGAAGGATAGATTTACATATTTAGGCAGACACACAGACACACACATATGTATGTATGCACACAGACACATAAGGCATACAAGTAAGTGTTTATATACATGTATGTACATATACACACACACTTATTTACACACATGTGTGTATACTCACATATCACAATAACAACATTTAAAAAGAATTTTGAAAGGGAGCAAGAAGGTCAGAAGTAGTACATGGGACAGAAATTGGAGGGAGAAAGGGGAAGGAAAAATGAAGTTATAATTTAATCAAAAAAAAAAGTTAGGAATAATGAAAAAAAAAGAATCTCATCTCTGTCCATGCCTGAGCCAAGCACTGTGGCTAGAAGTGAGAAGCTTGTCTAAGACTCCTTTAACAGCCATCACATGTGCACCGCCCTTTTCCAGTGTCCTCCGGCTATATAAATAACCTTTCTGCTCTGGTTTTGAGCAGGAGCCAACTGTTATTCTTTCCTAATCCCATGGATCGGCCAGCCTCCCCTGGGCAGCTCTTCCTCTGCAGTTACAGTAGATGGTGGTGGGACTGGAACATTCTAAAGGGTTCTTTACTTCCTTGGGAACAGGATTAGCAAAACATGGATGGGATGTCCCCGCTATGCTGCTTCCCACCAGCTGGCTTGGCCTCCTAATGACACTGTGTCTGGGGCAGTGAGACTTTTCATAAGGCGTCTGTTTCGTGGTGTGCAAGAGTTCTGAAAATCCCAGCAAGTGTTTAGAGCTCTGTCTCTCTCTGTGTGTGTCTTTATATCTGTCTCTGTCTCTCTCCTTCTCTCTCTCTGTATCTGTCTCTCTGTCTCTGTCTCTGTCTCTGCGCTCTCTCTCTCTCTCTCTCTCTCTCTCTCTGTGTGTGTGTGTGTGTGTGTGTATGTGTGTATGTGTGTATGTGTGTGTGTGTGTGTGTGTGTGTGTGCGTTCAGGTGCCCATGGAGTCTAGAAGAGGACATCAGATCCCAGAAAGTTGAAGTCACAGGTGATTGTGAGCTGCACCAAAGGGATGCTTAGAATTGAACTCAGATCCTCTAAAAGAACAGCAAGCAATATTCTGAGCCTCTCCAGCCCTAAGCCACGGTGCTTAGTGTTTTACTCAACAACACTTCCCAGACAGTCATCTAGTGTCTGGTCTTTATTCAACTTCTGCATTGAGCTGAGTTAATATTGGGTTTCAGTTTCTGGGGAAGGAAGGTCAGGAATAATATAGGTTGTATCTTCCTGGGGCTTTCTCACTCTCTCCTGGCCTTGTTACTTGACGCCTTGATGATAACACTGCTCTTTAAAAGATCTTTAAAATACAGATCCTTAAGAGAAAAGTTTTAATATTTTAGGAGCCTTTTAGCCATGTGGGCTGACCCAGGTATCTTGGGGGACTTGGGGTTTAGTGATGGGACAGATCCTGTCCAGGGCCCCTCTGCAGTGGCTAGAAGGAACTCCTGTCTCCCAGGTATGAGATAGCAGTAGCTGTGTTAGATTCAACTCACCTGTAAGGTCAGGAGGTTCCACAGTGGTCACTGACATCCTGGAAGCTGGAAGTGGAGCATGGGAACAGGAAATTCAGAGCAGACCCTCAAGAAAATGCACCCTGTGGGCCTTAGGGAACGTGGTCAGAATCTGCTACTGGGAAAGGGGGGTGGGAGTGTAGTAAGAATTTGTTTCCTTAAAGAACACAAATTTAGAAATGAGCTTTTATTTTAATCCCAGGTATGAGGACGTGAGGCTGCTTCGGACTGTCTGTAAATCACTGACTATGACTTGCCTCGTGCTCTAGCAGGGGCATGATTTTTCCAGCTGCAGATAGTTTCTGTGATCGTGTGACATTTGGAATTCTGGAGAGTTTTCAGAGAGTAAATAGAGGCTAGGGGCCTGAGAAGCACGGCAGGTTGTTTGTGATTTGCTGTTGGTTGTTGTTGGTCACAGTTTGTTAAGAAGTCATGATCCAAAAAAAGAAACAACAATTAGAAGAAATTAGATATTCTGACAGCAAACATCAAACTCGCCCTAAGGAAGTCGATGCCCTTAATCAGCAGGAAGTAGTCTAACTATAACATTCCCCTTTTTCCCCTCTATCCTTTTTCCTCTTCTGTCCAGTGTAACAGGTTTGAAAGGATAGAAGAAAAGGGGGAGAGAAGGGTGGAAGAAAGAAGACCCACAAAGTAGCAAAAGAGCAGCTCCATGGGAGGGACTCTTAGAAGGGAGTTCTGATCTGGCCACTGAGATGTCGATTTTCCATCATGAAGCTGTGGGGACAGGGCTGGAGTTCAGTCAGCATCACACAGCTTGTTTCTATCCTTGTTGCTGATTCCTGGCTACTGACTTCTGGGGGCTATTAGAGCTACTGGAGGATACTTTGTCCTTCACACTTTCTGCAGATGTACTGTGGTTTGTGAGATCAGGTGATTAAATCTGGCCAATGAGGTATGAGAGCAGAAAGACCTCTCTTTGTCAGAGCCTGTCATCAGAGCCCTCCAAGATCTTCTTGCTATTCATCCTATGTCTAATGTAGCCACGCAGAACACAGCAGCTACCTCCTAGCCTGGGTCCCAGAGTCCTTTAGTGATAAAGAGAAAGGATCCTCTTGCTTGTCTGGAACATCCAAGTAGCTGGAGGGGCCCAAGAACCTGTGATGCCCCAGTCACAATTGTACGAGATGGTCTGTGGGCTCTCTAATTCACCCGCATTAGAAATATCTGGATCGCATTCTGTCCCACATTCTGACTCTTTTAAAAGTGATCATTTGTTTTAGAATACCTGCAGACTCCTGGGGAAGCTGAGAAGGCAGTGATAGGTCCCCACACCCTCCCCACTCTCTCTATCACTAATACATCACAGACTGCAGGTCCTTTGTCATAACTGATGAGCCAGCACTAATGTGTTATTATGAACGAAGGCTCATTCTTTTTTCTCATTCCCTTCATTCCTAGCAGATCATTTTTCTGCCCTTGCATCTCCTTAGTCTCTCCCACACTGTAACCACTCTCAGACTTTTCTGAGGTTTGATGGTCTTCATAATTGTTTTTTTCTTTTGTCTTTGACAGTTTTGAGAGATACTGGTCAGGAATTTTATAGACTGTTCTCCAAAACTTGGGCTTACTTGGTGTTTTCCTCATGGTTACATGGGGCTTATGAATTGGTGAAAGGGAGACCCAGAGAGGGCCACCAATGAAGGATTCGGACTCTCCAGATGGCATCCCTGTCTATATTTTGGCCTTGTCCAATTCCTTGAGGCTAGCTTTCCCAAGTTTCTACATTGGAGAGTTGTTAAGTCTTCCTCTCTCTTACTTAGTCTTTGAAAGAACACTAGCTACTTTTCTGTCGCTGTGCTAAGGAAGCATTGATTTACCTTAAATTTCCAGAGGACAGCTCCATCATGGTCAGGAACTACAGCAGCAAGTAGCAGATGTGATAGCAAGCGTAGAAGCAGAGACCCCACATGCTTTAGTTTAAGCTGGAAGCAGAAGGAGGAGCAAACTGGGAATGGCAAGTGAGTTTGAAATCTCAGCTCGCCCCTCCCCCCACCCCAAATGACTATGGCTATCTCCATCAAGGCCTCACCTCTTAAATCTTCCCAAACAGTGCCACCAGCTGGGGACCAAACACTCAAACATCTGAGTCGATGGGAGGCATCCTCAACCAAAACACAAGGATTTGCTAAGCAGAGCCCACACATAAGTGAAGCAGGAACAGCTACATGGATTATCTAGAATGCATATGAGGATTTTTTTTTTCTCTTCTTACCTATTGATTTTATTCAACCATTTGCTTGTATCAGCATGGACTCATGGAGATTCATACACTGGGTTATAAAGTATAAACCCAATAGTAGGCTGCTACAGTGTTCAAAGTGTCCTAGCTTTCACCACTGGGAACTCATCTAGTTGTCAACTTTGTTGTTTTGGTACACCCTCGTCTTTCTGTTCTTTGGATACATCCTCCTTCTTCACCACACAGCACTCCAGGTTCATCTTGCTTACCCCTTGTCCAAACTCTAGACTTAACCATTACTATAAGAAGCCCTGGATTCTTCTTTTTAAAGATACAAGGGATGAGAGCTCAGGTTTTGGCGCTTGGTTAGACACTATGACATTTCATCCTAATACACAACAAAGATTGGGAACTAGTGAGTTAAGCCACAGTCCTCCTTGGCCTTGTTGCTCACGAGAGCTAACTTGATTGACAGCTAGCTTTTTGTGGTTTTGCTATTCTCAGCACAGCATAGGACTCTACCACCTGCACTACTTACAGAGAGGACACACACATACATTTTCACACACATTCAATAAAAGTTGGCTTTTATGAAGGAATATCTATGTATTGTTCATTACAATGCTTAGTACAGTTTAAGTGTTGGCAGAATGGATGCTCTAATGCCATCTTCTCCCAGAGCTCAGTCCTCTTAGCACTCCGAGAATATAGAAAGTAGAGGGTTTACTCTCTTAGGTACCAAGACTAGCTGAGGATCTAACCCAATAAATACATCAAGGCACTGAGGTGACCATTTTCATTCTAGGACCAGTGTGAGAGTCCTTACTTGTTTTGAACTGTGTATGTGTGTGTGCATATATGCATGAAGTAGGGAGGGTGAATAAATGTGACTGTGTGCATGTACGCACACACATATGAGTGTGCACATCAGTTTTGAGGTGTGAACAACTGTACATGAAGATGTTGGTAGGTATGTGAATGGGAATCAGCATATGAACATCTGGATGTGAGTTCGTGTGTGTGGATAAGATGTGTGCGTAGGTGTGTATGTGTATGTGTGTGTGAGTATGTGAGTTAGTGTGTGGGGTGTGAGTTAATATGTGTGGATAAGATGTGTGAGTGTGTGGGTTGAGTTAGTGTGTATGGGTGTGAGTTTGTGTGGGTGTGAGTTAGTGTGTGTGGATAGGATGTGTGAGTGTGTGGGTGTGAGTTAGTGTGTGTGGGTGTGAGTTAGTGTGCATGGGTGTGAGTTAGTGTGTGTGGATAGGATGTGTGATTGTGTGGGGTGTGAGTTAATAAGTGTGGATAAGATGTGTGAGTGTATGTGGGTGTGAGTTAGTGTGTATGGGTGTGAGTTAGTGTGTGTGGATAGGATGTGTGATTGTGTGGGGTGTGAGTTAATAAGTGTGGATAAGATGTGTGAGTGTATGTGGGTGTGAGTTAGTGTGTATGGGTGTGAGTTAGTATGTGTGGATAAGATGTGTGAGTTAGTGTGTGTGGATAGGATGTGTGATTGTGTGGGTGTGA
>JADRCD010237945.1:0-10692 GCA_019843815.1 Montemys delectorum
CCTTCTAGTGTCATTTTATTAAAGTCCAGGTTTTACTTTCAGACAGTGAACAAAAATGTGTGTTACAAAGTACTTCTTTGTCTCTTAACTGTCAGGCCTAAAGAGATATGGAGTATTTTCTACTTGGTTTTTTGTTTTGTTTTGTTTTTTTCATTTAGCATAATGCATGAATGGATGAGTAGGGAGAGTCTCCCTTTACTCAGTAAATATCTAGAAATACATCATACTGTTGTTAGTTCCTTTGAAGACAGAGAAAGACTTGGATTGGAACTAGTCAATTGCAAAGCTAGGTAATGTGTCTATTTACTGTGCTAGTGAGTATTAACAAGAGATGAGATGATCAAGATCCAGATGGAGAATGTGCAGCTCTCTGGTGATACTTTAATTTTGTACATATGCAAAGGCAAGCTCAGGCTCTCTCTCTCTCTCTCTCTCTCTCTCTCTCTCTCTCTCTCTCTCACACACACACACACACACACACACACACACATATACATCCTGTGGGAGGAGGAAGGGCGAGAGGAAGTGATAAAAAAGATTTTTCATCAAGATATTATATAATTTAAAAATTATTCTATATCCATATCCTGACTTGGAGACGACAAAGAACGAGAATTACATTTCTGTAACATTGTTGGAAGCTCAAGAGCAAAGACTTTTGTGCATATCACAAATAGCCTCAGGGGGCATTCTTTCTGCAATAAAGTGATGCTACAAATCATCCTGAGCTTCTACTGCCATTGACTGAGGTGGACTCTGAGCTCATTGCCCTCAGTAAGCTGTAAGGTCAGAAACCTAAACTGAATAGGGATATTTCTGATTCCTGATAGAAATGGCTGAATCACAGTGATTAATTTTAACTAAACTGGAATGCTCATGAAATAAATGCAAGGACCAAAAATTATGGAAATGTTTAGAAGCATGTTTAGTGTTTAGAGCAAAATGTAACCCAAGGGGCCAAGGATAGCCTTAGAGTATAGATCTATTAAGGTGCTGAGAAGGTATGCTGTGAAAAATAAAATTCTAATTGACTAGATCACAGTATCTGGCTATTTTTAGATAAGCAGTGTGTTGTGAATTTGATGTCATTCCCAGAAGAATCCTTGCAAACCCTCATTGCATGTTATTCTAATTGAACTTTTGTTCACTAAGACTGAGTGTTGGTCATGAAATTTAGGATATAATCTTCACCTGTCCCTTCAGTAATCAGTTTTTACCTTCAAACTGCATTCCCTGGGCTTTGTACTACTGGAACAAGGCATGCTAAAAGATCATGAAGAGAATTTCTACAACTGAACAGTAGTGTGGAAGAATGAATGCATTTCCTAGTATGCAGAAAGGGAAGATTCAGGCAAGCAGGATGGATCTCACAAAGAGCTAAGTTTGAGGATTGTCCTTGAAAGATTTAGAAGGCTAAGGCAGTGAGGGAAGAAAGAAAACAGTCCCCATATACACGATACAAGAAAGAGTATGAGCGATGCTATACAAAGCTCTCAGGATTCCTCTTTCCACAAGAAACACAAAATGTAAAGAAAAAGATCACCTAACTGAATTGCTCCCAAGTCTCAGAGGAAGTATGTGAGATTGATGGTACTCAGCATTGAGGCAAAACTGAATGATAAACCATTGAAGAGTATGAGACTGTGACCAGGACTACAAACAATCTATCAGTCCCAAATAATATCTACCATATATATACTATTTAGATTGATTTCCTTTTTAAAAGATGTTTTATTTTTAAATGACTTGTGTATGTGTCTTTGTGTGGATACATGGATGTGGGTGCAAATGCCCGAAGAAGCCAAAAGAGGGCATTGGATCCATAGAAACATCAGTCACAGGCACTTGTGAGTCACCTGTATTCATTACTATGAACTAGATTCTGGTCCTATGCAAGAATAGCATGTGCTCCTAATTGTTGAGTCATCTGAGATTTGACCTCAGAATCTTTCTTAGCACATCAGTGTCTGCAATTTAGTGCATTAGGTGAGACCTATTTCCTTTCTCTGCTTCTGTATTTCTTTCCTGTTTTGACTCACTGAGAATGTGGTTTTATTTGCCATTCATCTGTTTCTGGGTTTACTTTCATGTACTTTTAAAATTTTTTAAATGATATTTTTTAGTGGGCTGCTATATTTTTAATGGAATTTGTCTTTGTTGATGATCTTGAAGTTGACCTGTGGTTAAGATTACAAGATCATATATATTAACACGTTCTTTGTTTTTTTTTTTTTTATTTGTTGTGTTGTGTTGTGTTGTGTTTTGTTTCGTTTTTTGATTGTTTTGATTAAAGATATACATGTCATGCTGGACCTTATACCATTAATTCACAAATGGTCTTCCATTGAATTTTCCTTGCATGCTTCATTCAATCACGGAATGTTATTCTTCTCTTATATAATGATGCTATATGCCATACTATGCTTTACAATTGCTTAATGTTCTACTTTATTATGTTTTGTCTTAATAGTTACAATTTCAGGCAAGGTAGAAATTGTACTTTAAGTCAAAGAAAAATAAAATAGTCTAATGCCACAAGTACTATAAACAAAGATTTAAGTTAAATTCTATGAATTTTATGTATTTCATAATAGGTTCACTACATTAAACGTTGAAGGACATATGGTCTCCTTTGTATGAATGAGAGACTAAGACTTAAAAGGTTAAAATTAAAATACATACATCTAAATGGGTAGCTTCCAGTACTTTACCTACTATTTTATATTATATTATCAATTATAAGAATTTGCTATGTGCTGCTGTCTTTCTTAACTGTTTTATAAAACATATTAGTGGGTCCCCAACACCATGTCCTTATGAAAAAAATAGCACTGAATACATTCCACAGATATGTAGTCCAGGCTACTCAGTCCACACTGGTGGGAAATAACCAAGTAGGATTTAAATGTGGGATCAGACTCAAACTTCTGACAAATGTATTTTACTGTTTCTCACTGGATGAAAGAATCATCAAGGTAGACTCAGGTGATAGTTGGGGAGTTTGGTGAGGAAGAAACCCTCTCTCTTAAGGAACTGGACATCTTGAACACAGTAATGGCTTGGTAAAAGATGGCTGGGTAATAAAAATGCAGAGTTGAGGAACCCAGTCTAATTGATCGATCTATAACACAACTCCTGCACCTAAGGCTTAGGCATCATTTTAGAGGAAGAGGAAGCAGAAAGATTGTAAGAACTAGAGGAACTAGCTTTGAGATTGTGTCTCCTAGACATAACAAAAAGGTTAGAATCATGATGCCTCATGAACATGGCTACCTAAACAAGATATAAATAAGAACAATACCAATTAGTTATACTAACAGGGACATGGGAAAGCTCACCAGGCATAAACCATAGACAGAGCTAAGCAACTAAAGAAAGCTAAGAGTGGGAGAAATAAGGCTCCCTTTGGGAAGATTGCACCACATTGTTTATCCAACATCAAATGATCAGCCATAAATAGATATACATGTAATATATATGTATGTAATGTATATTTTAAAAATTAAACAAAAAGAAGCTGTGAAATTTGAAAAATAGCAAGGGGATTCATGGGAGGACTTAGAAGGATGAAAGGAAAGGGAAAATTCAATAACATTATTATACAAAAAAGGTTTAAAAAAAAACACTATTTGTTTGTAGAAAACAACCCAAGTTTAAACTATTTCAGCATTTTACCATCTCTCAAAAGGAAGATTAAATTGTCCAATGTTGAATCTAAAGCTACAAAAACCTCCATGAGTAGTTTCTTGCTTTAAATACATACTCAGGACCACACCTGGCACCTTGTGTTTATCATCTGATTTAATCTCCACGGCCATTCTGTTGGGTTACTAGTTTTTGTCAATTAGGAGAGCAGCAAGTAGATCCGGATGAGACAGCAGTTCCCCTTTCCCTGGTGAAAGAAGAGATGAACATCTCTACCCTGTAAACATATGGAAGTTTTCTTCTTTTTGCATTTTTGTATGGATGCCAACCTTTTATCGTTATTCAGAAAATACACAGGGGTATATAACATGTTTTTGATAAAAATGTAGTGTAGGGTACGTACTGTAATAAAAAATCTAATCTGCTGTTTGTTATGCATAAGGGACTAGGAGAAGGATAGAAAGGAGGAGAAGGGGCTGAAGAGATGGGGAGTAAAGGGAGAAATGAAGCTGGAAAAGAACTGGGAGGCAGGTTTGATCAAAACACATATGTGGATGTGTGAAATTCTCAAACAATAAAAACAAACATTAGCTACTCTTGCCAAGCCTTGGAGTATGATTGGTCATACCCACATTGGTAGCTTATAACTGCCAGTAATTTCTTCAAGAGATCTGATGTTCTCTTTGGCCCTGCAGGCACTTGGACACAAGTATACCTACATCCATCCATCCATCCATCCATCCATCCATCCATACATACATACATACATACATACATACATAAAGACATAGACCTAATTAAAATACTAAAAAGTAGAGGAGGAAATGGAAGGTGGATGACAGTGGAAGAAACATTTAGATGGATGCTCATGGCCAGATTTGAAAGAAGGAGGAAAATGAAGCATAATAAATACCAAAAATTCATATGAGCAATCAAGGAAGAAATTTGCATAAAGCCCCTGCTAGAGAGTGACTTGCATTTTCCAGAATGCTCTGAATCTAGAGCTAGGCAATGAAAGCTGACCTAACATAATTAATTTCCTTTCCAGGTTAAGGTAACCAAGAATTTTTTAACTTCTATAATTCAGCTGCACTGTATTGAGGTGTGAGGTGTGTGTGTGTGTGTGTGTGTGTGTGTGTGTGTGTATGTGTGTGTGTGTGTGTGTGTGTGTGAGAGAGAGAGAGAGAGAGAGAGAGAGAGAGAGAGAGAGAGAGAGAGAAAGACAGAGACAGAGACAGAGACAGAGAGGTTTAAAAGTAACAGAGATTGGAAATGAAAAAACAAAAAAAGCTATGTCTCTGAATGACTTGAAGCCCAGACCAAATCAGCAGCACCATGCCCCAATGTTATTTGAAACAGAAATGAACCTTTCCATCCCCCACCCTCAGTAAGCTATTATTTTTGAGCTGCTTTTACACTAGTGTCTATCACCCTCATAATATCACGTGGAACTGTGTCCCTTCTTTCTTTCACTAAGAACAGATGTTGCATTGTTCAGTCAATTATCCATTGTTGTTGGAATTTTGCATCATGTCTACATTAGGGAATTCCACTGGGGAGAAGTAAAACTTCACTTTAATCAGGAGGACGATGATAACAAAACAACAAACAAGGGAAAGTCATATGGTGTTACTCACTCAATTGTAAATGCTCGTACATTCCCTAACCTAACTCTAGATAAGCAAAATAAGGGGATACATTTACCCTCTTAGTTGAGGTGGAGGAAGAAGGAAGGAAGGGAAATAAAGGAAAGACATATGAAGAAGATTTTACTGACTGTGAAACAAAGTGAATTTTGCCTTCAGATATGGAGAACAGCAGATTACCACAGCTTATAGTATGGGTAGGAATCTGTGGCCAAGCAGAAGATAAGGAAGAGCCCAGTTGACTCCTTGAGTTGAGAAGATGCCACCAAGAGTCAGGGAAGACCATGAAAGCTCAAATTCATAGGAAGGAGAAAGCTGTATATTGACAGGGTTCCAGACATCAGACAAATTCTCTGGAGAATGTAAGGATCTGATAATGTCTATGTGAAAAGAAACTGAAAAGGCAGAGAGCAATGAGTGAAAACTGTCCAGTGTAACCAGAACATTACACAGAGGCCCAGCACAGCACCCACTCTCATCATCAAACCATAAAATAGCTCATCATTCTTCAAATACTAGGGAGAGAATGTAGAAGAGTCTTGCCTCAGTGATGGGAAATAATTACCCTTATTAATGGCTCTGGTCCATCCTAACCATTCTTTAAACAAGAGCAGAAAAGTATAACTCTTTCTAGGTAGAATCACCAAGTTGATGAACAAATCTTAAGAGCATAAAATACCAGAGACAAAAATATTAATATTGAGTAAGTAGAAAACAATCAGCAAGGTTTTTAAAAGCTAGCAGTGTGAACCATTACTGATTTAAAATAGAACAAACTTAAAAACCTCTACTATAAGCAAATAAAAGTGAGTTTTAGAATGTAAAATATCACCAGGGATAAGGAAGATGAATTTACTGTAAGGGGAGCAGCTAAACAGATGCATATAATAATCTTAAATGTTTATATGAAAAAAGTGACAGCTGAAATCTATATAGCTTAACAACTGGTACATAAAAGAGATGAAAATGTGAGTGGGGATATGGTGGACTTTTATAAACTACTTACTGCTTGAGTCTCATAGGTTCCTCCACCTGTAATAGAAAATGCATATGTCTATTTCTTGTCTGAAAGTATATCTGGAATACTTAAAAATGACAGGCCACAGCTGGAGCATAAGCTAAGCCTTGATATATTCCCAAAGTCAAGATGAGGGTTCTGAAAATTAAAAATCAATAAAAGAAAAAATCTCTAAAACATCTTAATATTTATAAACCAACTAGAACATTAAATTACATTTTCAAACTAAATATTACTGAAAATATAATTGGTGTTTGTGGGATATCATTAACAAAACACTGAGCAAGGGAATTTATACTTAATTGTATGTGTAAAAACAATCATTAAAAGTTCAGTGTCTATAAGACTTACACAAAAACTAAGATAAGAAGAGAAAACTATGTGAAAAAAGCTCTGTGCAAATTAAAAATAACAAAAACAGCAGAGATGTTTTAAAAAACAATCAACCTGAAAAATCTATCAGGCAAAACAAAATAGTTTGAAAACTCAATAAAATCAATAGCCTTCTTGAGACATTGATCAGAAAGAGAAGATAACACTGACAGTGGCAGAAATGACAGGTGATATAACTGAATGGATAGACATTTTAGAATAATAAAGTTCTGATAATCTGGAGGCAGATATTAAAGACATAAGTTACCAGAGCACATATAAGATGAAAAAGAAAACCAGAAAAGATTGGTACCTACTAAATAAATCAGGTGAAGCAAATCCTTGAGCAACAAAATGTTTAAATGTAGATATGTTCTCTGGAAGAATCTATCTATGCCGAAGGCTGAAAGACAAACTTTAAATCAAGTTTATAGTTAGAAGGAAAGAGTACTTCCCACTCATTCTGTGAAGCTAACATTGCCCTACTCTACCATTTTTAATGATTTTCTCCTAATTGGTTAATTTTTTTCCTGTTAATAAAAATTCTTTTTAAAAAGAAGTATAAGAAAATAAAATGATAATCCTCCATTTCTTATGAATGCAGATGGATAAGCTCTAAGTAAAATTTAGGAAGTTAAATTCAAAGACGAATGAAAAGGATCCTATATCAAAACCAAGTTGATTTATCCTAAAAATGTGAGGCTGATTTACCATTCAAAAAGCAATCAATGTAATTTAACATATTAAAGTCTAAAGAAGAAAAAAAATCATATAATCATTTCCAGTGATGCAGAAAACATCAGTTAAGAAAACCAACATCCCGCTTTCTTTTCTATCAGTTTCAGTGTATCTGGTTGTATGTGAAAGTCCTTGATCCACATGGACTTGAGCTTTATACAGGAGATAATAATGGATCGATTTCCATTCTTCTACATGCTAACTGCCAGTTGAGCCAGCCCCATTTGTTGAAAATGCTGCCTTTTTCCACTGGATGGTTTTAGCTCCTTTGTCAAAGATCAAGTGATAAGAATTGACAAATGGGACCTCATAAAATTACAAAGCTTCTGTAAGGCAAAGGACACTGTCAATAGGAGAAAACAGCAACTAACAGATTGGGAGATCTTTGCCAGTCCTACATCCAATAGAGGGATAATATCCAATATATACAAAGAACTCAAGAAGGTAGACTCCAGATAACCAAATAACCCTATTAAAAATGGGGTACAGAGCCAAACAAAGAATTCTCAATTGAGGAATACTGAATGGCTAAGAAGCACCTAAAGAAATGTTCAACATCCTGAGTCATCAGGGAAATGAAAATCAAAAGGACCCTGAGATTCCACCTCACAACAGTCAGAATGGCTAAAATCAAAAACTCAGGTGATAGCAGATGCTGGCGAGGTTGTGGAGAAATAAGAACACTCCTCCATTGTTGGTGGGATTGCAAGCTGGTACAACCACTCTGGAAATCAGTTTGGTGGTTCCTCATAAAATTGGAGATAGTACAACCAGCTATACCACTCCAGGGCATATACCCAGAAGATGCTCCAACATGTAATAAGGACACATGCTCCACTACGTTCATAGCCCCCCTTATTTACAATAGCTAAAAGCTGGAATGAACTCTCAACAGAGAAATGTGTACAGAAAATATGGTACATTTACACAATGGAGAACTACTCAACTATTAAAAACAATGACTTCATGAAATTCTTAGGCAAATGGATGGAACAAGAGTGAGGTAACCTAATCACAAAAGAACACACATGGTATGCACTCACTGATAAGTGAACATTAGCCTAGAAGGTAAGAATACCCAAGATACAATTTACAAATCACATAAATCTCAAGAAGAGGGAACACCAATGTGTAGATACTTCGGTCATTTTTAGAAGTGGAAACAAAATACCCATGGAAGAAGTTACAGAGACAAAGTGTGGAGCAAAGACTGAAGGAATGACCATGTAGAGACTGCCCCACCTGGGCATCCATTCCATATACAATCACCAAACACAGACACTATTGTGGATGCCAACAAGTCGTTGCTGACAGAAGTCTGTTTTAGCTGTCTCCTGAGAGGCTCTACCAGTGCCTGACAAATACAGAGTTGGATGCTCTCAGTCAACCATTGGACTGAGCACATGGTCCCCAATGGAGGAACTAAAGAAAGGACCCAAGGAGCTGAAGGCATTTGCAGCCCCATAGGAGGAACAACAATATGAACTAACCAGTACCCCCAGAACTTCCAGGGACTAAAGCATACACATACCATACCACAGCATACACATAGTAGGATTCATGGCTACAGCTGCATATGTAGTAGAGGATGGCCCTGTCAGTCATCAGTGAGAGTAGAGGCCCTTGGTCCTGTGTAGGTTCTATGCCTCAGTGTAGGGGAATGCCAGGGCCAGGAAGCAGGAGTGGTTGGGTTGTTAAGCTGGTGGAAAGGATAGGGGGTTTTCAGAGGGGAAACCAGGAAAAGGGATTATATTGGAAATATAAATAAAGAAAATATCTAATTAAAAAAAGAAAGAAAATCAACATATATTCCTGACAATAATTCTGAAGAAACCAGGAGTGGTAGGAAACTTTTTGAATTTAATAAAAAGCAACTATGAAAACCAGGTGACTCATGGTTGCCTAACAAGAAGCTGAGGCACTGGAGAGATGCTCAACAGTTAAGAACACTTGCTCTTTTTGCAGAGCATGCAGGTTTGGTTCCTAGCACAATCACAGCATCCCATAACCATTCCTAACTCCCAGAACAGAGCATCTGTCCCCATTTTTATCCTCTGAAGGCACTGTGTGAACATGATATACATACACATCTGCAGCAAACATACAAATAAAAAACAAAAGAGACATAGGTGTTTTTATATAGAAAGTAAGAACTCAATGGCATCTCTGAATGTGGTTAAAACACAGAAAGCATGTTTACAAAGATTAAGAAATACAAAATAAATAAATATACAAAATCAACATATTTTATATATCAGAATCAATTAAAATTAAATTATATATTAAAAATATCTCATATAGAATACAATAGTAAATATTTGGGAGTAGAATGAGCAAAAAGATATGCAGGACCTGTACAAAAAATGATGAACACAATACTGAAGAAACTTGAAAATGCCTAAATAGAAAAAAATTGTCTTTTTTCATGAGCAAATAATGTAAATACTATCTAGAAATCAAGTTGCACACATGGATCAATAAAATCAATGCAATTCCAAACATAACTGACTAGGTAATGTAAGGAAAACTGATTAGCTGATCCTAAAATTCATATGGGTATTTAAAATAGAAGAAATTGGGAAACAAAACTTAAAGAATAAAGTATATTCTATACTACCTGTCATATATTCATTACAAAGCTACAGTAGCAGATAGACTGTGGTATTCACATGAAAGTACACTAAGGAACACACAAAGAAAAAACTGAAACTGGTGTACACATACTTGCCTGTAGATTTTTAGCAATGGAGAATGAAAGGATTTCAAAGAAGTGCCATAAAGTGAAATCTTGGTATATGAGGTCCCATTTGTCTATTCTTGATCATAGAACATGTGCCCATGTGTTTGAGGAGCTTCCCCACTTTCTCTTATATTAGTTTCACTGTATCTGGTTTTATGTGGAGGTTCTTGATCCACATGGACTTGAGCTTTGTACAGAGAGATAAGAATGGACTGATTTGCATTCTTCTACATGCTGACCTCCAGATGAACCATCACCATTTGTTGAAAATGCTGTCTTTTTTTCCACTGGTTGGTTTTAGCTCTTTGTCAAAGATCAAGTGACCACAGGTGTGCAGGTTTTAAACTCCACAGGACTACTTTCCTAAGTAAATGGTGATGTTCATAGTAATTTAGGCTTTTCCTATTGCAACTAACCAGACAAACCTTTACAGTGAGATGAGAGTTCACTATGTCAATTTGAAAATTAGTGTTAACCAGGGTGAGAATGATGATGATGATGATGATGATGATGATGATGATGATGATGATGAT